>JAVTVY010043135.1:0-200265 GCA_036873755.1 Hanleya hanleyi | reverse complement strand
CTACCATACGCCATTGTTATCACCGTGACCGTCGTCTTTTGGATTTGTACAATTTTCGCTTGGAGGACCTCACGCTTCTTCCTACTTACGCCGAGAACATTTTCCAAGATCAGGGTACTGCCTTCAAATTGAATGTGACATTTGGGTATATCTTACGGCACAAAAACACGGACCAACTGCGGTATTTCTATCCGAGTAATAATTCGTATGTGTTTGACCAGCCATTCACGATCACAGATGCTATATCTCTGCAGCCACTCATCGACCAATTGACTACGTTGGATCCATTGGAATGGGCCCAGTTGCAACGCCCCAATACCCAATGGTTGGTGGAAATGGTGACTAACGTCACATTTTTCATCACGAAAATGCGAGATCACCCGATCGGTGCTCCTGTACTACTTCCTCCGTGGTTGCTTCATCGAAAAGGCCTGTATGCATTAACAGGAGGGCGAAAGGGGCCCTACAAAGACCGGAAATGTCTGTTTCGATGTTTGGCCGTGCATCTGGACGAGTGTGACCCCAGGGGTTGTGACACAGTGGCCGATGGCTATTGGGAACAGTATTTAGAGCAGCAAGACGTGGATAAGCGGCACTTCCGTGGAGTTCCCTTTAAGAATTTGGATGACGTGGAAAGACTGTTCGATATTAATATCTTTGTTTATCGATTACGATGCGAGGAGGATACATTTGTGGCTGAATTGGTTCGGCGATCAACAGAACGGTATGCTGCTACGATGAAAGTCAATGTGTTCGATGACAATGGCGTGAGTCATTTTTCCCTCATTTACAATATGAGTCAGTACGCTCAGTCTTTCAGTTGTGCCCAATGCCATCGTGTGTTTAAAAAGTCTTACAACTTACATCGCCACGAGAAAACCTGTGACAACAGTGTCAAGCGAGTATATCCGGGTGGAGTGTATCATAATGCACCTACTATTTTCCAGGAACTGGCCGATGAGGGTGTGATGATACCGGAGGAGGACCGTTATTTCCCCTTCCGGGCATGCTATGATTTTGAGGCCCTGTTAGAGCCCATGGACCTGTTTTCGGCTAAAACACAGTGGACACAGCGCCATATCCCCCTCAGTGTCAGCATTTCAACCAACGTGCCCGGCTATGACGCTGCTCCGGTGTGTTTCGTGTCCACGGGAGAATCCCATGAGTTGATCACCCGTATGATGGAGTATTTAGAGGAAGTCAGTGCGGCCAGTACGGAATTGTTGGTGGCCAAGTTCGAGGACGTACTGGCCCAGCTGGACGACCGCATTCCTGAATCCGGTGTAGCGTTCAGCGATGATGAAGAGTCCGAGTCCGAGTCGGAGCCGGAATCCCAGTCGCAGCCTCTGCAGTCGCAGGATGTCCCTTTACCGAAACCGTATGCGGCGAAATTGAAGTTACGGTTCCTACAATACCTAGGTCATTTACCGGTGCTCGGCTTCAATTCGGGGCGATACGACTTGAACATGGTGAAGGAATTTCTCTACCCTTACTTGGCGCAGTCCGATACCCTCAAGTCGGTGATCAAGAAGATCAACAACCACATGGCCCTCACTACTACATCACTGCATTTTCTCGATGTACGGAACTATTTAGCTCCTAATTGTAGCTATGACCAGTGGGTCAAGGCCTATGACTGTGCACAAACCAAAGGTTACTTTCCTTACACCTATATGACGAGCCTGGACCGCTTAGAAGACACCCAGTTGCCACCCCGGGAAGCGTATTACAATGACCTGAAAGGGGAAGCTCTGCCGGAGGCCGCCTACATCGAACTCCAACAAGTGTGGAACTGCCACAGCATGAAGACGTTGCGAGATTTCCTGGTGTGGTATAACAACCTAGATGTGGTTCCCTTTCTCGAAGCGGCCGAGAAAATGGTGCAACTCTTTCGTCGCCAAATGCATGTGGACATATTCAAGGAGTGCTTGAGTTTACCCGGTCTCGCGCTTCGCCATCTGTTTCAAGAGTGTCCTACGTACTTTTCACTCATACAACGAAAAGATGCAGACATGCACGATTGTTTGAAGCAGAACATTGTGGGTGGCCCTAGCCTTATTTTTCACCGCTACCATGAGAAGGATGTGACTACTCTCCCCAGTGGGAAACCGTGTGCCAAAATCATTGGGTTTGATGCGAATGCCTTGTACTTGTGGTCGCTCGCCCAACCCATGCCCAGCGGTCATTATACGCGTTGGTTGGCAGAAGGTCGGCATTTTACACCGCAACGGACACCTTACAAACATCTCGCCGACCAGTGGTTGGACTGGGAAGCCTATCGACGGGGAATTTATATTCGTCACCAGACCAACGCCACAGAGAAGCGTATAGGAGATCGCCGACTCCCCGTCGATGGGTTTGCCCTTGTACAAGGAACACCGACCGTTTTCCAGTTTTATGGCTGTTACTGGCACGGCCACGAATGTCATTTCAGCGCTGGACGCTTCAATGAGCGACGTGGAAAAACACCGCAAGAATTACGGGACGAAGTAGTGGCCAACGGAGATTATGTCAAAGAGCGAGGATACCCTCTGATTGAGATGTGGGAGTGTGAATTTCACACGATGTGCCAGGCCCTGCCCCATTTACAACGGTTCCTAAAAGAACGTGAGTACCCCTTGAGTCGTCGGCGACTGCTGAGTCTGCCCCAGATGTTGGACGCCATTCGTTCGGGACAGCTCTACGGCTTTGTAGAATGTGATTTGCATGTTCCCGAAACTCTCAAGCCCCTCTTCGCCCAGTGTCCGCCTATCTTCAAGAACACGCTGGTGGGTCGGGCTGACATTGGAGAGACCATGGGCGCCTATGCGGAGCAACACGAGTGTTTGCCTAAACCTCGCCGCATGTTGATTGGAAGTATGTGGGCCGAGAAAATCTTGCTGGGCACGCCCTTACTGCAGTGGTACATGAACCACGGTTTGGAAATTACTCAAATATATCAAGTGATACAGTACGTACCTGAGGCTTGTTTTGCGGAGAATGCCGACCTCGTGACGAAGGCCCGTCGTCAAGGTGATGAATACCCGAGTCAGGCCATCATCGCTGAATCTTGGAAACTCACTGGCAATGGTTATTATGGAAAAACCGTAACGAACCAGGATAAGCACGTCAACGTGAACATTTGTACTACTACCCAAGCCCGCAAAACAGTGAATTCTCCTCTGTTTCGGTCCGTGGAGGTGATCGATGACGACACCTATGAAGTCACTTCAGCCAAGAAGACTATCCGGTACAATTTACCCCTGCAGATTGGATGTATGGTCTATCAGGTGGCCAAGCTGAGGATGCTGGAATTCATATATGATTTTATGGGTGTGTATTTTAATCCCTCAGACTGGCAACTCATGGAAATGGACACCGATTCGGCCTACATGGCCGTTTCCCACCCGGACTGGGAGTCACTCGTCAAACCCGAGTTACGGGCACAATATGAGGCGGAACGGGACCAGTGGCTACCCCGACGCGATCACTACACCTACGACAAGCGGACACCCGGGCTCTTCAAGCTGGAGTGGAGCGGAGATGCTATGATTGCTCTCTCCTCTAAGACCTACTACTGTTACGGAGGAGATGGAGGAGAGGAAAATAAATTTAGTTGTAAAGGGGTGAGCCGGCGCGATCCCAACATCGACAAAGCTCTCTACCTGGGCGTGTTGCAAAGCCAGGCCAGTGCGAGTGGCACTAACCGAGGATTCCGGGTCGTCGACCACCAGATGCGCACCTATATCCAGCAACGAGACGCCTTTACTTTCTTTTATCCCAAACGAAAAGTATTGGCCGACGGTGTGAGCACCACTTACTTGGACTTGTAAAAAAACAATGTCGACCTATAACTGTTGATACACAAATGTAAAAGTCAGGATGGCCGAGTGGTCTAAGGCGCCTGTGTGTAAATGCAGGTCGGCGAATGCTGTCGTAGGTTCGAATCCTACTCCTGGCAGAACTTTTTTGTACCTTAACCCCTACTATGTGTACCCTGTATTCTATTTGTATAGTCTAATCCTTTCTTGTTGACTTAAATAAAAAGAGAAAGTCAAAACCCATCATTTGTGTTTTTTCATCTTTTATTCAACAGAACGTCAGAACAACAACGTCATAACAATAATAAACAAGGGGTCTGCGCGCACGCGCAGTACATTTTTTTAAGTTAACCAGAGAAATGGAGCATGCACATTAAAACGAGAGGCCGTCCAGTCATAGACGAGGACATCACGGTCTTCGGCTTGACAATAATCATCAAACATATGTACAATGGTGAGCATAGAATGTCCTCTACTCCGGTGAGTGAGATAAAACACACAGTACTGTCCGCACACACTACTCAAGGGGCCTTGTAATCTTTGCGTATTCCAACGCCACTCTGTAGTAGAGACGTCCATGAATTTCACCAAATCGGCATGGAGGGGTGCAAGTCCGTAGGAATCAAAGTATTCGCCTTGGCCATGGGTGTCCACGTACACAGCTATCCAATGTTCACCGGGTCGACTCCTCGTGTCTGTATTCAGGATGTAGGCTGCGGGGGTGGTAGAGTGGGTGGGAAACACATTGCGTGGAAACACACCTCGAAAGGGGATCTTGGGATCTCGCTGGAGTATGCTCATCAGCTGCTCTGTATCCATCTTAGCTGGCGTAGTCACACAGCACGTTTCTTTGCTGATCCACGCTGATGACGTTATCAAACTCGGCGTAGCAAATCACGTTAATGGTGTAGGTTAGAGCGGTGGAGAAACGCAGTTCCAACCGTAGGTTTCCTTTCTTCAGCAAAGCCAGTTGATGATCGTGTTCCAAGGTGGGGGTGAGGTCAAAGGCGAACAATGTGTACCCACGGCTAAAGTCTTGTCGACTGATGGTATTGCCTTCGTCCTGGTTGTTTTGTCCTGTGGCTGTAAACAGGTTCAGGTAGGTCCGCACATAGTTTGCGTTAGTAAAGTCCGGTTGTAATGGCCGGGCTGGAATTTGATGGCCGGCCACGTGCAGTGCCACAAAGTTGATGTTGAAATGTTCAAATTTGAACGGATTCTCAGCCCAATTTCCATTGAATGAGGTGTTGGACACACACGCCAGGGTAAGACGTTTAGGCAGATCCCCTAGAAATAAATTTTCTCTGTTGGCCATCATCGCACCTGTTGGCACAGAGAACACCTTGGTCTGTACGCGTCGGATGGGGTACTGGGCTGGTTTTTTCGCTAAGGCTTGCATGTGACTCAGCAACACCCCCTGTTGCAAATCTACCGTACGGACAAACAGGGCTGCATCTTCAATGACGATGTTGTAATCGAAAGCCCCCGGCCCACTGGCCATTAAGGCGAACATAGGTAAGGAACGGATCAACTTGATCTTGATGGATACACCGTTCATCATGTAGCGGTCTTGCAGGAACAGATCGGCGTGCAGTCGTCCCATCATATCGACGGACTTGCTTTGGGCTGCCAGTCTTTTGCGTGTGGCGAACCCAATATTGGCACCGAGTATGTTGTTCTGGTTTCCGGGCGTATCCCTGAAGTACAGCTCAGCTTGTAAGTGTGATTGTTTGGCATCAGTGCCGTACGACAACAGCGTCTCCATGTAGGCTCTGTACGGGTACGTATTGGTGGACGTACTGATGAGTCTATCGTTGAGACTTATATCTACCTGTTGGAACAAGGAGTGCAGCCAAAGATTCACTGGGCCTACATTCGCATCTTGCGCTATGTCTGTCCCGTCCTTGTTCGTTATTTTGGCTTTGACGTACAAGTAGGTGTGGGCTAAATCCAGGTAGGCCGTATCTTTGTTTTCAATGGTAAATTCCACGGGACCCATCCCCGTCAGGCTAGCCAGGGATCGATGTTCTACCCAACGTCCTTCGGCTACACTGGTTTGGGTGGGTGGAATAGTCCACAAATCCAATTCACTGTTGGTAGACGGACATGACTCGGAGTGAATGAATGCCATTATGCGAAGATGTCTCTCCTACTATTACTTCTCTTCTTTTTCTTCTTCTGGGGCTTAGTCCTTCTCCTCCTGCTCTGGGGTGTGCGTCGTCGGTGTGTTGGACGTTGAATGAATGGGGGGAGTGTCGGTCTTTGTCTTTTAAGGGCTTTGGCGATCAACACACTCCCGGCTTCTTTAGCCCGTCGTTTCAAGGCTTGTCGGGGTGCTGTGCCTTCCATCACATCACCGGCCACGCGCAATCCACTGCGTACCGCTTGTTTCCCTACCGCTTTGACACCCCGTGTCACCATGGGTAAAAATGTTTTCACAATGCTGCCCAGTATGTTTCCCAATCCGTGACCGCGTTGCATGCGTGCCCCACTAAACATGGGCAAGCTTCCGCCCGTTTGTTTCTTGTAGTAGTCGGCATAGCTGGGCGTATGGCACTGGTAAGGCACGTACATTATACGAAGTGAGGAGAGCGGGTTTGTCGGAAAGCAAGTGTCAGCACCACTTTTCCTCGTTCGAATGGGATCGGACGTCCCGTGTCATCTCTTATATCCACCGTGATCGTGTTGATATCGGTATGTCGTACGGGCAGGTACATGATATGGTTGAAACTCTCGGTGGCTTGATCGCCATACGTCTTGCTAATGGGCACCACCCGTAACAGAGGTGTGTTCACATCACCCACAATATGACTGTCCACGGCATCCGAGTAGACGTACAGTCCGTACATACCTACTTTCATATCCATCAAATGGGTCCCGTTGACAATGGTGGACCCCTTGTAGATGTGGTGAGGCAGCCTTAACATTTGCCGTAGTGTAGGACTGAGTTTCAAATTCACGTTTTCGGTCAGTATGATAGAGCTCTTGTCGTTGTGTGCGTTAACACCGAAGACCACGTTTCTCTTGAAGCGCAAGACCATCAGGCGTGTTGCACTACCCGTGCTCTCCTGTAGGGCCTTGTACTCCATCAAGTCCGACAGACCCTGTATGAACTTCTGCGGCGTATCGTATTGGCCTGCGGGGAGCGTCATTCTGTAGATTTTATCTTGTTCGCTCACTTCGTACCATACTTCTCCGTCTTGTACGTTGTACCATGAGTAAGGGTATTGAATATCCACCAGTCCACATTCCCATCGTCCCGGTAAATGTAACGGTTGGGGTAATTGAGTGACATACTGGGTCAAGGTGTTGTCAGGAAACACGTCGAGTGAACTATTACTGGGCAACGTCAGGTAAAACATGACGACGACTGAGTTGTTCTGGCTTCTGCACCGGGTTTTATAGAAGTTAGTAGTAGGATTCCCAGGCCTTGGGCGCCTTACCGGAGCGTTGTGATCGTCGCGGTGACTTAGATCGTGAGGTACGTCCCTGTCGTCCTCGTCGTGGTTGTGGTGTTTTGGGCGGTGACATGGGCTCCCAAGAGGCAGAGGGTTGTGGTGGTGGTGGTGGTTGGTGTCGGGTGTTCGATTGCTGCATAAAGGCCCAACGGATAGGATTTCCTACCAATTCTTGAGGGATGTGCGTGTCTTTTAAGCCCTGAGCAAAGGCTTCCCAGCCCGGTGGATTAGAGTGTTTGCGAGAACGGACCATATCGTTGATCAAATCGGTCATATGAGACCCCGGTACCACTTTGTTGCGAATCAGCAATTTTCCTTCATTGTTCCAACTCATATCGGCATGCTGTTTCACCCGGTCCAACAATAAACGGGCTTTGGTCTTGAAGGCTTTAGGCACACTGGCCAACACTTCCTCTTCCAGCTCAGGTGAGGGGAGTAGTGATGGGGATGTGGTGGGCGTGGTGGTGGTGGGTGGTAGTGGTGTACTAGTACTACTTCCGCCTCCTCCTCTATATTGATCCATAAACGTCTGGTACTGGTTCAGCGTATGATGGTAGAGTTGAATTTTCTCGTGATCGGGCAGTCGACGTTGCAGTATACTATTCATCTCTTCATCCAGAGACTGGAGTTGTTGCACTGTGGCCGGGACGGGATAGGGGGATTGTAAACTCTGTAACAGTCGAGGTTCGACCAGCATCATTTTTTTCGTATGGTCCATGTTTTTAGCGTCCCAAGATGGACCCGAGTAACGGGCCCAGTACAGTAGCGGCTAAGGGAGCGAGGAGTGCGCCGAGAAATCCACCTCGCTGTAACACCTGTTTCTTTTTCTTGACACTGCCCGTTTTCTTGACCAACGTTCGGAGACCCGCCTTGTGCCGTTGCAATTTCCCTTTCTGCAGAGGACTGAGTGGAACATTGCCTTTTAACACATTATGAGCTACTTCACACAAACACCGTACCAAGTCGGGATCCGCGCCGCGCACCAGGGCCCGGCCCACTTCCGGGGGCGCGCTGCGTAATACGCGCAAAGCGGGTGCGTGCTTGCGTACGCGTGCAGACATGATGAGGAATGAGGGCTCGAGTGCCTTGTCTTCTTCTTTTATCTTCTTGACTCATTTGGGTGTGTACACCGTCTGTATCTCGCCGGGAAAAATCAGGGTACGCAATCGCAGGGTGGAGGGCGTGTCTTGTTTCAAGTCGATGAGTAGATACCCGTGAGCAGGTTGGGTCGCATCTTCAAAGGCTTCTCGTACAAAGGCCGTGTTTTTAGGGTACATCTGTTGAGCCAGGTGGGTAATTTGGGAAGCGTCTCTGGGGTTTTTGAATAACACCACATACTGAGCATTCAAACTAATGTTCCGGTGCTCTTTGTTTTTACTGAAGAGATTCTGTACGATGTAGATGATGCTCAATCGACGATGATGGCTGCCTTTGGTAAAGAGACGGGTGATTCGACTATCCGTTTCCGTCATGAGATCGTCGACCACCACCAAAGTGTCTTGGGGTGTATCTTCAGGCGGTAAGCCTTCCACTAAGGTGAGTCCTGGGACACGGGCCAGTGCCTCATACGCGGGCTGCCAAGCGCCATAACACCACAGGATGCGCGCTAGAGGGGGTGAAATCAGGGCTGACCCATGTTGGATGAGACGTTGAACAAAGTGCGTTTTTCCCGACCCTGTCGGTCCAGCGATGAGGCACGTGAATGGATGCTGCCATCGCGGGTCCATATTTCTTTATTGGGTGATTTGCGCTCGACGTTTAGAAGCCCACCCCAGTTGTCGGGGATACCGCCGGGGATCGTACTCGAAGGGGTACCGTTGTCGGGGTAAACGTTGTGATTCACGGGGATCCACTGCAAATATTTTTAGCGGTGTCGTCGTGGTGGTACTAGAGGGTGGTGGTGATGAGGTGGAAGGATCGTCCTGGCTTCTCAGAGATGACGGAAGATCACGTAGAGTGGTGGTCGTCGTGGATGGCTGGATGTAGCGGGTAAAGGGTAACGTAATGGCTGGAGTAGACGACGTGTGGGCTGGAAACGTAGGTGTCTGGGTTGATACGTGGCGGACCCTTGACGTCTTGGCTGGTGTAGGCAGTGTGGTTGTCGTCGTGGTGGTGGATGATGGAGAACGCAGGGTGTTGAAACAGGATATCACGTACGACAAATCGTAGAACACGCCTGTAAATAACGTACCCAGAACCACTACTAGACACACCACAGTACCGACTTGTGCTTTTGGAGATCGTAACAATAAGGGTAGACGTGTACTATCCATGGTACATTCCTACACTGAAGGCGGGTGGTGATAGGCGTTAGCATTTATAGACGTTTCATGTCACGGCCGGACACCCAGGAATTAAAGGAACGAGGCCAGCCTTGCCATTTGACGAAATGATAGGGAATCCCCCGTCGACGCTCCGTTTTCAAAATCTTTTCCACCGTGTAGTAGTCTTTCGATGTTTTCACTATGGGTTGTAATTCTGCCTCGTAAAACGTGCCTTGCAGTCTCTCACCTTGTAGATCTTCCAGTTGATAGACGTGGGGCTGTCGAGGTTTATGGCGAACGATGACAAAGTGTTCGTCACTCCAGTTGGGCAAGTAACTTTTCTCAAATTGGCCTTTCACTTTACTGATCCGCACTACATCTCCACGTTTGTACCGGGGTGCCGTCAGTGGTGGACTGTCTTCTGAGTACAGCGTAGCACGCACTTGATGTTCGTTGCGTTCTGTCACATCACGGGGCGCTCGCTGGATACTGCGATGATAGGCGCGATTGTAGCCTTGGACCAGTTGAGGGAGTACATCGATGTAGCGTCGAGTGTTTTGGGCAGTAAAATACTTGTACATGCGTCCTTTGAAGGTGCGATTAAAGCGTTCCACTACCGAAGCTTTCGTCTCGTTGTACGTATGAAAGAAAAATACCTTCTGTTTCTTAAGAAAGGCTTGAAAGGGTCGGTTGAGAAATTCTGTGCCTTCATCGGTTTGTAAATAAAGAGGTTTGCGCCCCGTCTTGAAAATCTGCTGAAACGCTGCTATGAGATTCTCTCCTGTTTTGGTACGAATGGATAGTACCCAGGCATACTTGGATAGAATATCGATACAGGTCAATATGTACCGATGTCCATCATTCTGAGGTGCAAATCGACTCATGTCCACTAAATCCGCCTGCCATTGCGCGTCTATACCGCCGACGATCACCCGGTTACGGCGAAAATGACGTCGGGCAGCTCGATGTAAGCTATAGGTGTCTTGGGTTTTTAACCAGTCTCGAACTTGAGTTCGACTAATGCCTTGAGAATGGGCCGCTCGAGCTAGCGCTGCCACAGCGCTATAGGCAGCTGGACTCGTCGGATTGTAATATAAATCGCTTAACACCTTGTTAATCACTGTAGACTTTTCCTTTTTTCCCGACCGCCGCCGCCGCATCACGGTCTTCTTATTTCCCTTCATCGTTCTGGATCGTCATGTGTGTGTGGTTCTCTGCATCGGGTGATACTGACACTCTAGTCTCTGGGCATTCTCTAGATATAGGATTTTCCTCGGCGGCTGTAGTAGTATCCTGTAGTTTTTCATGCGGTTCAGCTAGCGCGTCTTCTATAGCACGAGCCCATGCTAACTGGTCGGGTGTTCGGTCGTCCGGTGTAAATAACTGGTCTACAATAGGCACTATTTTCTCCAAGGCTGACCACAGAGTGGGAGTTAAGAGCATACTTCGCGCATGGTCTTGGTAGCGACCCACATATGGGAAGAGAGAAGTACGGTATACATAAATGGCATTGTCCATGTGGATGAGATGTCCGTCCAATTCACCGCTCAACACCCGTTTAAACTTAGTCCATCCATCACGCTGTAGTGTCACCGTATTCGATAAAGTCTCAGCGCGTGCCCAGTAATCCGCGCCACTATCTTCCACTAGGGTGACATAATCTTGATAAACGTATAATCCCACCTGGTAAGGTGTAAGGGGGAGGATAGCTCGTAGTGACATGCTTGCTCTAAATGTCGAACGGCGAATGATACACACTCTGTCTCATCCCTGGTATTTATAGGGTCAGGACCTATTCTGTGAGAGGCGGCTCGTGTGGAGCGAGTACTTTATCCACTACGGGAACTACTTGTTGCAAAGCCGTCCATAAATCGGGATCCAGCGTAAATCCTCCTCGCTTGAGACAGATAAGTCGGGCAAAATAAGGTCCCCGAAAAATGTATACATCGCCACACAAGTGTATACTATCTCCATCGAGCTGACCGAATAACACACGTTTCAAGGTATTCCAGCCTTCCGAGGTTAAAGACACACGCGCCGCTTCTGCCGTGCACCAACAGCGGCTATCGTCATCAATAAGCTCGACGCGTCCGGGATATAATAATAAGGTACAATCCGGGGTCAGCGTACGGGTAACGATCGAATTCGATTCAGGGTACAGTAGATCATGAACTTCCGTAATAATAGCTTTCAGGGCCTGCCATAATGCTGGCCAAAGTACAATAGCGCTACCCCCACACTGTTCTAACCGTGGAAAAAACGAATCCTCTCTGCCACTCCGCAGGTAAACACCGACGCCGACATGCATAAAATCTACTTCGGGTTCTTTGCCCTGTAACATCCGAGTCAATAGCGTCCACCCGGCAAGGCTTAAACATAAATTCACTTCTTCAGGATGTTCCTCGATAAGATGCAATTCATGAGGATACACGATGAGAATCACCTTAGACGTTACTTGAAAGAACGCGAGTTCCTTGCCCGGTGCTGCCATAATGATGAATGACAAAAATACTAGCCAGACAAAAATTTATATAGACCGATTCTTGCTAAATTTTCATTGTAAATAAAAAAATCCATACCCTGGGAAAATAATTAAATTAACAATGCAATTATTTTTGTAGATGCTCCCAGAGTGCATAAATTAATATTCTTGACTAATAATAGGATAAAAATAAAATTATATCATTGCTAGACTAGAATATCAAGTCCTGATAATTACCTGAACAATCCATAGGGCTGTGAGATAGCCAAACCCGATGCTTGCAAAGCCATACTATATAGGTAATAGAGGCTATACGTACGTGAAGGGTTTTTTTAAATGATAAAGTGTGTACCCTAGTACGCATGACACAGCTTATAAATTTTAGGAACCGTTAATTCACTGAAACAATTACTGAAATAGGTAGCCCACATCCTTTTCATAATGCTACCTTAATAAAACAATGTAATTCATACGACAAACACATTTAATAAATTACGAAATAGCATGAATTGGTAAAATGCGCTTTTGCATTTTTAACCTGTATAAGAAAAGGGGCCGCAACTCTGTTTGACACCAAAATTGACTCGGCAACTGCGTAGATTGTGTTTTCTTGCCGTAAACGAAGGCTATGTTTTCTTCATTTTCTACAGTTCTCTTGGGAGAAACGGGCTGGAATTTTCAGGGCACTCGTATAGAGTGATAAGTGATAGACTTCATGTATTTTTAATCCGGAAAATTAATTTATTTTTAATGTACCGGTTTTTCCGTACTTTCGTACTTGAACATTACGTCTCGAAAACTCGCTAAAAAATTATAAAATCATGGCGTAGTCAAGGGCTAGACGGCTGAAATTTTAAATACTAGTCCCTGATTTATCTGAGTTTAATTGGAACTAAAAAAATCTACGGGGCTGACCATGATTGTAAAATGACAGCCATTTATAATTCAGAAAGAAACACACACCAATTCTCCGGCAAAAAACACAGGGTACACGGCGTCGCACACGTCCGCGCTTTGTCTATATATATATCGCGGCCAGCTTCATCGGGCCCATTGCGAAAATTTTCACTGCCAACATGAAACCAGCCGCAGCAGCAAAAATGTCTACCACCACCCAGCTATCGAGGAGAAAAACAAGAATAATGAAGCAGTATGTGAGAAGATTTTGGCGAGATGAATTTAGAGGGTGGGCAGCCACGCTGACAAATGAAGAAGAAGAAGGGGCCAATACTACATCCAACAATGTGAGGGCGCTGTTGAACGCCGCACATTCTACCATCGGCGAGGAGGGCTGGTTCAACCGTTTACATCAAGTCATGGAAGCCATGCATCCCAGCCCTCCTCCAGCAACAACAGCGCCCGAACATCGGTTTGAAAATTTGGCGTGCGAAGAAATCTTCTTGGATGCATCACCGACCAGAACACCGCCACACCCAGCGTCACCGACCAGCACAGCGCCCCGGCAGGAGGCAGAGGAAGAAATACCACCAGCCTTCCCGCTTGAAGACCTGCCCTCCTGCCTGGACGACGACGAGACACCATTAATCGTGTATGAACAACCTCCCCCCACGATGGCTGCTGCCATCTTTATCAACGGGCACTCCCTGACCCCCGACGTGAATGATGAAGATGGCATCAGCCCATACCGTTACTTTTCGGTGAGCGGCCGCACTACAGGGAAGTAAGCTACTCCCTCCTGAATAAAAACAGGTTAAAATAACAACCGCCCTTTTAAGGGCGAACAATTCCTTCCGAGAGAGGAAGCTTCTAACTGGCACATCAATTTCAAAAGCACAGATGTCCTACATTACCCCTTTTTTTATTATTAGCAAACTACATCAAAAAAAACAATCCCTGTCCTATATCAAAGGTCCTTGTCAGGACTAATCTCTCTCATATATAAAACACAGGATTTTTTTTCTTTTCTCTCTCCCCATTAATTAATTTAATTAATACACAGTCCGCGCGATAACGGACTCTTATTTTTGAACCGGGACATGTTACTAACCCCGAATAAATAATCGGGGGGAATTTATTTTGATAAATAATAGCCCGAATAAATAACGGGAATTTATTTTCAACGAACACAGGGGCTATAGGTGTGGGATCTCGTGTTTAATTTTTTTGTGCGTGATTAGCAGTTCTCTTTCGGAAAAGATAGTGCGCCCTGAAAAGGACTTTTTTTTTGATATGTAATAAGGCATTACATCGTTGAGGGGGTCTGTAGTCGTTCTCTTCTATCAGCGCAGACGGTACAGGTCAAAGGTAATAATTCACACGGTTGGGGTCGGTTGGCCTCTGCACAGGTAGGTATTTGCGCCCGACGATGGATGCAGACTTGACATAATGCCTGGTGACCGCAAGGGGCGATGGCAAACTTCGCAAACTGGTTACTACATTCCACGCAAGGTAAATATAAATCGGTTTGACGTTCTGTGTTACAGCCCAATGTTGAAGTTGTGATCGCCCAAACATAATACACCTCGTCGTAGATTTTTTTGGGGGTTATTTTCCTCTCTCTCTTTTGCCTTGTATCTTTTCTGTCTTTCCTCTCCTGTTGTCTATTTCTATTCATCCTGACATCTTTTCTGTTTTTTCTTGCATCTACCCTCTTCTTCTTCTTTGTTAAATGTTCTCTGTTCTCTGCCTTGTCATCTGGTATTTCTTCTTCTGTAGCCTCGGTTCCATGGCTTCCCTCTGTTTCGGCGGTTCCATCTTGTGCCGTTTCGTCTTTTTCTTTAGCTTGTTGTGATTTCAACATACTTTCTAAGTTGCAGTCTATCTCGTCAAAACATTGGTATACGTCTGGGAAAACATCCGGTATGGCTGAAGTTGAGGCAGGCTGGTTCCCGGGTGGAGGTAGTGGAAATAATTCTTCCATTATATCATTTATCCAGGGTTGGTCATCTACCAAATTAATGATATTGCCGTAGAGTTGTACTTGATTTTCATCATTGGTGAACAAGTCGGATGTATCAATATCCTTGATTTCAGTCAGCGGTAGTGACTCCATGACTGGGTACTCAATTGTGAATAATTAAAAAAATACTGCGCTATTTATAGTCTAATACGCGGACCGTAGCGAGAGCACTCTAGCTGTGTGATATATATTTTTACGACGCTGACAATCTGTGTTTCTTTCCCCATTTTAAACGGCTGTCAGTTTTACAATAACTGTCAGCACACCTATAATTTTATTGCAAGTTGCACTCAGGCAATTCAGTGTATTGTAGTTAAAAAAAATTAACAGTCTAACGCTACACTATACCGTTATTTTATTAATTTTTAGTGATTTTAAACCCATAAAGTTAGTGTACGGTAGTATGAAACACCAGGTACATTGGAAATAAATTGATTTTCCTGACTAAAAAAACGTGTACACTATGGGTTACAGTCTTCTAATAATTTCCTGAAAATTGTAACGGGTTTTATCGAAAAATAATAGGAAATTTTAATGCTGGGACAAGGGTAACACAGCACTATACAGTGGGCCAGCATATCTTGCACTGATTGACACCGGTGTGGGAGATGCATACAAGATGGCAGCCTGTGGATGGCCGCCATGTTGTACCCACCTCCCAATCACTATACAGTGGGCCAGCCTATCTTGCACTGACTGACACCGGTGTGGGAGAAGGAAACAAGATGGCGGCCTGTGGATGGCCGTCATTTTGTACCCACCTTCCACCCCATCCGACTAGACTATAAATAGCGTGTATTTTGACATTTATTCACCAATACAAATCATGAGTTTTAGAAGACGACCCCTGTTTACTCACCATCCGACTCGAGATCCGAGAAATGCTGCTGCTACAGAACAACACAGAGAGATGGTTAGCAATGAAGAAGACGGAGGATTGACGATCATCACAAGTTTTCAGCAGGTTATTGAAGACGAAGCCACGTTATTACACAGTACAGAAGAACTCGCGGAACAACTCCGGCAAGATGTAAGAGCAGAAGAGAATAGACGGATGCGAATGCTAAGCGAACAACAGGACCAAGAAATACACAGAATGGAAGTGATAGAAGAAGACGACAGTGATGTGACGGATGGTGGGGAACAAGACGGGGAGCTGCCATGGTTAAATAGTGGTAGACCTCCAACAACAACCACGATGACGTCGCCTGTCGACACTCAGAGTATAATGACTTCGGCTGAACACCATGCAGGATTAAATAGACTTGCAACAACAACGTCGCTTGCCGAAACTCCAACGATTTCAGCTGCAGAAACACAACAACCATGCCGCCACGAAGTCGAGGTAAGCCGCCTCAACGATGAGATTATCGCCATGCGGGGAAGGATGGTTGGAATGGAGACGACAATGAATGGAATGGAGCTGACCATTTCCCAACAGAAGAAAGAACGCCATCTAGAAGAGAAAAAAACACGATGCAGTATCTGCACCGACGAGGAAAGCTTGTACGCCGTGTTACCGTGTGGACATCTTTGCCTGTGTAAAGATTGCTGGGTAACACTGTCGTGTGAAGGTGCCATGTGTCGCTGCGTTGATGCCGGAGAGTCCCATCTAAAAATAAAGTGCCCCATATGCAGGAAGCATGTAGGAGGGGTGAAGAGAATATATCGCGCATAAGTGTAACACTTCAAAGGCCCTTTTCAGGGCCAACCATCTTTCTCGGAAGAGAAAACTTCTTTCAAAAGCACAAAAAAATTAACACCAGCCCCCATCATCCTTTTTCCAAAAAAATTTTTTTTCAAAAAAAAAAAAAAAAAATCTTCACACTGTCAAGGTGAATTTTTTTATATTTTTTTTTATTTTTGAGGTAGTGGGTCGAGTGAAGTATCAAATTGAAGCTGACGTGAAATGCTTCACATTGATTCCTCACTCGACCCCATTGGACCACTAGGGGCTCCCCTAACTCCAAAAAGGCTATTTTGAAGATCGATATCAATCTTCATTTTTTTTTTTTTTTTTCAATTTTATTTTGGAGGTAGTGGGTCGAGTGAGGTATCAAATTGAAGCATTTCATGAATGCTTCACATTGATACCTCACTCGACCCGATTGGACCATTAGGGACGCCCCTAACCCCAAAAAGGCTATTTTGAAGATTGATATCAATCTTCAATCTTCATTTTTTTATTTTGGAGGTAGTGGGTCGAGTGAGGTATCAAATTGAAGCTTACGTTGAATGCTTCACATTGATACCTCACTCGTCCCCATTGGACCACTAGGGGCTGCCCTAGCTCCAAAAAAGGCTATTTTGAAGATTGAAGATTGATATCAATCTTCAAAATAGCCTTTTTGGGGTTAGAGGCGTCCCTAATGGTCCAATCGGGTCGAGTGAGGTATCAAATTGAAGGTGACGTGAAGGAGCATCTGATAGACTGGGTGTGGGCTTGAATTAGGGTGATTCTGCGCATGCGCGAAGGCCGAAGGCTATGAAAATAGCCTTTTTTGGAGCTAGGAGAACCCCTAGTGGCCCGATGGAGCCGAGTGAGGTATCAATGTGAAGCATTCATGAAGGGGCATCTGATGGACTGGTGTGGGTTGAACTATCGGCATTCTGCGCATGCGCGAGAATGGAAATAGACGTTTTGGAGCTATTTTACTATTAAAAAAAGGAAAAAAGAATGAACACTAAGCATTTTTTTAATTTTCTACTATTTTTATTAACACAGAATGAACGTATTCACAAGGGTATTGAATTTAATACAATTATATCTGAGTATTGAATTTTTAATACAATTATACGCTCTCCAGATCAATAAATGTGTATGGTAAATGTTTTTCAACACTTGTTCTGCTCAATAGTTCGCCAACAAGACTTGTATGAATTCATCATCGTCTTTCCGTCCTTGGTGCACATAGATGTACGTAATAATCTCTTCACGTGGAATTTTGGCAGGGCAAGCCGCTTCCACTCCCAGGGCAATTTGCTGCTCGGTCACCTTCTGTAGTGCTTCAGTGATGCTCGCGTATGAGGGTACCAGAGTGTCCATGCGAGGTATGATGAGCTGCAGGACTGTGTCGATGTACTTCTGATAAATATTGTGAGATACCTGGTAGGCCAGAGCTTCACGAATTTTACTGGCAAGACTCTGCAACTCCCGCCACGCCGTTAATTTCAAAGTGACACCTTGAGGACAAGCAACAAGCTCTTGCGTATCTAACCGCCTTCGCCATTTTCGAATATGCACCAGGAGCTGATCGTTGAAATAAGCACAGCTCACAAAGATGTCGTCACCCACATGAAATTTCGCTTCGTCATTCCCCTGGTCGCGAATAACCGCATCGATGGCGTAATCAAGGGCCTCCAGTTTTTGCCAGGTGTCAGAGTTCAGGGCAATATGCTTACCAGGTCTGTCGTTAAAGCCCGCTGCATTAAAATGCACTTCCGCGTCTTTCACACTCACAGTTAAATAGGGTGAGAGCTCCCAAATGTCCTTGTGGGCTGCCTGGTTAGCCTCTTGGATCAGGTTGTTGATCTCCTGGACAGACATAGGAAGTTGAAATTGTTCTTTCAAAGACACTTCCTGGGGTACTACTGGCTGCTCAACCACAGGTATTTGTAACGGTGTTAGTCGAGGGCGTTTGGGTCGTCCAGCACGTTTAACAGGTGTAGTACTCTCTGGGCTAGTGGTGTACGTACGTTTACCAGCTGTACGCTCTTCGGTGGCATCCATCACTAAGATATCTTCATCTTGTATAACGTCGTCGGCTTCAAGTAGATGTGCTAGTTCTTCATTTTCCGTCTTCTTCAGCGCCTCCACGAAGGCTAGAAATGCACAAGGACCACGGCGCGGTAGATCGTCGAGGAGAGCTCTGTTTTGTCCTGAAGGAGTCTTCGCCGCCATGATATTTTCGACACCCTGTTTCAGGAGTATGTTATCGGCCATAAGCACATCACATAATGCGCCCACATGCTCCATCTCATCAACCAGGCGAACACGGTTCTTTCGAAGCGTAACTAGGTCGGCTGACTCCATGACTGTGGGCTGGTGAGTAACTAATACCGTGTAAAAGTCTGGTGAATTTGCACTGGTAAAATGGAATACAGTAAAAACGGTTCTCCACAGCTGATACAAGTAGGCAAGCAGGCTGGATGACTGACTAGAGGTGAAGCAAGCAGGCAGGCAGGCAGGCAGGTAGACAGGCTGGGAGGCTGGTCAGGTCAGGTAAGTCACAGTGCTACGCAAAGATAGTGCAATGAATACACCCCTACCCTAAAAATCGACTCCTTTTATACGTAAAATGGTGGTGGTGGAAGGTGGGTACAAAATGGTGGATACTCACCTCCCACTACCCTAAAACCAAACCGCCATCTTGTACCCACCTCCCACCACGTCAATTGATGAAGGGTGATGTGTGGTGGGAGGTGGGTACAAAATGGCGATCCCTACCTCCCACCACCGCCAAATAGGGGTGGGAGGTGGGTACAAAATGGTGGATACTCACCTCCCACCACCCTAAAACCAAGCCGCCATCTTGTATCCACCTCCCACCACGTCAATTGATGAAGGGTAGTGTGGTGGGAGGTGGGTACAAAATGGCGAACCCTACCTCCCACCACCCTCCAAATGGTAGTGGGAGGTGGGTACAAAATGGCGGATACTCACCTCCCACCACCCTTAAAACCAAGCCGCCATCTTGTACCCACCTCCCACCACGTCAATTAGTGAGATACCTGGTAGGCCAGAGCTTCACGAATTTTACTGGCAAGACTCTGCAACTCCCGCCACGCCGTTAATTTCAAAGTGACACCTTGAGGACAAGCAACAAGCTCTTGCGTATCTAACCGCCTTCGCCATTTTCGAATATGCACCAGGAGCTGATCGTTGAAATAAGCACAGCTCACAAAGATGTCGTCACCCACATGAAATTTCGCTTCGTCATTCCCCTGGTCGCGAATAACCGCATCGATGGCGTAATCAAGGGCCCCCAGTTTTTGCCAGGTGTCAGAGTTCAGGGCAATATGCTTACCAGGTCTGTCGTTAAAGCCCGCTGCATTAAAATGCACTTCCGCGTCTTTCACACTCACAGTTAAATAGGGTGAGAGCTCCCAAATGTCCTTGTGGGCTGCCTGGTTAGCCTCTTGGATCAGGTTGTTGATCTCCTGGACAGACATAGGAAGTTGAAATTGTTCTTTCAAAGACACTTCCTGGGGTACTACTGGCTGCTCAACCACAGGTATTTGTAACGGTGTAAGTCGAGGGCGTTTGGGTCGTCCAGCACGTTTAACAGGTGTAGTACTCTCTGGGCTAGTGGTGTACGTACGTTTACCAGCTGTACGCTCTTCGGTGATATCCATCACTAAGATATCTTCATCTTGTATAACGTCGTCGGCTTCAAGTAGATGTGCTAGTTCTTCATTTTCCGTCTTCTTCAGCGCCTCCACGAAGGCTAGAAATGCACAAGGACCACGGCGCGGTAGATCGTCGAGGAGAGCTCTGTTTTGTCCTGAAGGAGTCTTCGCCGCCATGATATTTTCGACACCCTGTTTCAGGAGTATGTTATCGGCCATAAGCACATCACATAATGCGCCCACATGCCCCATCTCATCAACCAGGCGAACACGGTTCTTTCGAAGCGTAACTAGGTCGGCTGACTCCATGACTGTGGGCTGGTGAGTAACTAATACCGTGTAAAAGTCTGGTGAATTTGCACTGGTAAAATGGAATACAGTAAAAACGGTTCTCCACAGCTGATACAAGTAGGCAAGCAGGCTGGATGACTGACTAGAGGTGAAGCAAGCAGGCAGGCAGGCAGGCAGGTAGACAGGATGGGAGGCTGGTCAGGTCAGGTAAGTCACAGTGCTACGCAAAGATAGTGCAATGAATACACCCCTACCCTAAAAATCGACTCCTTTTATACGTAAAATGGTGGTGGTGGAAGGTGGGTACAAAATGGTGGATACTCACCTCCCACTACCCTAAAACCAAACCGCCATCTTGTACCCACCTCCCACCACGTCAATTGATGAAGGGTGATGTGTGGTGGGAGGTGGGTACAAAATGGCGATCCCTACCTCCCACCACCCGCCAAATAGGGGTGGGAGGTGGGTACAAAATGGCGGATACCTACCTACCACCACCCTTAAAACCAAGCCGCCATCTTGTACCCACCTCCCACCACGTCAATTGATGGATGTGTGGTGGGAGGTGGGTTCAAAATGGCGAACCCTACCTCCCACCACCAGCCAAATAGGGGTGGGAGGTGGGTACAAAATGGAGGATAAACACCTCCCACCACCCGCCAACCCACCTCCCACCACACATCACTCACTGGTGTGGTGGGAGGTGGGTACAAAATGGCGGATACTCACCTCCCACCACACAACCACACAGGCCGCCATCTTGTACACACCTCCCACCACACATCACTCACGCATGCGCACATCCACACTTATGACGTCAAACCAAGTTCTGCGCATGCGCAGTGATGCGCTAAGACGCTGAAAGACTCTTTGTATACTACTCATGGTCAACGAAAGAACTCAATCCTGGAAGTAGCATGCAACATTTCCGAGCTCTATTTGGGCCCTGAACGGCTCATTCATCGATCCGAAAATGTCAGAACGTTGAAATGTGTTTAGAAAATTGTCCCTGGAGTCCAAACAATGGCTTGAATTGAGAAGGTTAAGCTTGGGTTTTGGTGATCTGGAGACTGTGCTTCTCACACACTGTTTTTCTTCCTGACAAAAAGACCCCAAATATCGATGGTCATGTGACATGAAGCAAAATTGGTTCCATAATTACATTTGTACCAGCAAATACGGAGTGATTGTCAACGAAAGAACTCATTCCTGGAAGTAGCATGCAACATTTACGAGCTCTATTTGGGCCCCGAACGGCTCCTTCATCGATCCGAAAATGTCAGTACGTTGAAATGTGTTTAGAAAATTGTCCCTGTAGTCCAAACAATGGCTTGAATTGAGAAGTTTAAGCTTGGGTTTTGGTGGCCTGGAGACTGTGCTTCTCACAGACTGTTTTTCTTCCCGACAAAAAGACCCCAAATATCGATGGTCATGTGACATGAAGCAAAATTGGTTCCATTATTACATTTGTGCCAGGAAATCCGGAGTCATTGTCAACGAAAGAACTCATTCCTGGAAGTAGCATGCAACATTTCCGAGCTCTATTTGGGCCCTGAACGGCTCCTTCATCAATCCGAAAATGTCAGTACGTTGAAATGTGTTTAGAAAATTGTCCCTGGAGTCCAAACAATGGCTTGAATTGAGAAGATTAAGCTTGGGTTTTGGTGATCTGGAGACTGTGCTTCTCACACACTGTTTTTCTTCCTGACAAAAAGACCCCAAATATCGATGGTCATGTGACATGAAGCAAAATTGGTTCCATTATTACATTTGTGCCAGGAAATCCGTAGTCATTGTCAACGAAAGAACTCATTCCTGGAAGTAGCATGCAACATTTCCGAGCTCTATTTGGGCCCTGAACGGCTCCTTCATCAATCCGAAAATGTCAGTACGTTGAAATGTGTTTAGAAAATTGTCCCTGGAGTCCAAACAATGGCTTGAATTGAGAAGGTTAAGCTTGGGTTTTGGTGGCCTGGAGACTGTGCTTCTCACAGACTGTTTTTCTTCCCGACAAAAAGACCCCAAATATCGATGGTCATGTGACATGAAGCAAAATTGGTTCCATAATTACATTTGTACCAGAAAAATACGGGGTCATTGTCAAATAGAGAACTCATTCCTGGAAGTAGCATGCAACATTTGCGAGCTCTATTTGGGCCCTGAACGGCTCCTTCATCGATCCGAAAATGTCAGTACGTTAAAATGTGTTTAGAAAATTGTCCCTGGAGTCCAAACAATGGCTTGAATTGAGAAGGTTAAGCTTGGGATTTGGTGATCTGGAGACTGTGCTTCTCAGACACTGTTTTTCTTCCTGACAAAAAGACCCCAAATATCGATGGTCATGTGACATGAAGCAAAATTGGTTCCATAATTACATTTGTACCAGGAAATACGGAGTCATTGTCAACGAAAGAACTCATTCCTGGAAGTAGCTTGCAACATTTACGAGCTCTATTTGGGCCCTGAACGGCTCCTTCATCGATCCGAAAATGTCAGTACGTTGAAATGTGTTTAGAAAATTGTCCCTGCAGTCCAAACAATGGCTTGAATTGAGAAGGTTAAGCTTGGGTTTTGGTGGCCTGGAGACTGTGCTTCTCACAGACTGTTTTTCTTCCCGACAAAAAGGCCCCAAATATCGATGGTCATGTGACATGAAGCAAAATTGGTTCCATAATTACATTTGTACCAGAAAATACGGAGTCATTGTCAACGAAAGAACTCATTCCTGGAAGTAGCATGCAACATTTCCGCGCTCGATTTGGGCCCTGAACGGCTCCTTCATCGATCCGAAAATGTCAGTACGTTGAAATGTGTTTAGAAAATTGTCCCTGGAGTCCAAACAATGGCTTGAATTGAGAAAGTTAGGCTTGGGTTTTGGTAGCCTGGAGACTGTGCTTCTTACAGACTGTTTTTCTTCCTGACAAAAAAGACCCCAAATATCGATGGTCATGTGACATGAAGCAAAATTGGTTCCATTATTACATTTGTGCCAGGAAATCCGGAGTCATTGTCAACGAAAGAACTCATTCCTGGAAGTAGCATGCAACATTTCCGAGCTCTATTTGGGACCTGAACGGCTCCTTCATCAATCCGAAAATGTCAGTACGTTGAAATGTGTTTAGAAAATTGTCCCTGGAGTCCAAACAATGGCTTGAATTGAGAAGGTTAAGCTTGGGTTTTGGTGATCTGGAGACTGTGCTTCTCACACACTGTTTTTCTTCCCGACAAAAAGACCCCAAATATCGATGGTCATGTGACATGAAGCAAAATTGGTTCCATAATTACATTTGTACCAGAAAAATACGGAGTCATTGTCAAATAGAGAACTCATTCCTGGAAGTAGCATGCAACATTTACGAGCTCTATTTGGGCCCTGAACGGCTCCTTCATCGATCCGAAAATGTCAGTACGTTAAAATGTGTTTAGAAAATTGTCCCTGGAGTCCAAACAATGGCTTGAATTGAGAAGGTTAAGCTTGGGTTTTGGTGATCTGGAGACTGTGCTTCTCACACACTGTTTTTCTTCCTCACAAAAAGACCCCAAATATCGATGGTCATGTGACATGAAGCAAAATTGGTTCCATAATTACATTTGTACCAGGAAATACGGAGTCATTGTCAACGAAAGAACTCATTCCTGGAAGTAGCATGCAACATTTACGAGCTCTATTTGGGCCCTGAACGGCTCCTTCATCGATCCGAAAATGTCAGTACGTTGAAATGTGTTTAGAAAATTGTCCCTGCAGTCCAAACAATGGCTTGAATTGAGAAGGTTAAGCTTGGGTTTTGGTGGCCTGGAGACTGTGCTTCTCACAGACTGTTTTTCTTCCCGACAAAAAGGCCCCAAATATCGATGGTCATGTGACATGAAGCAAAATTGGTTCCATAATTACATTTGTACCAGAAAATACGGAGTCATTGTCAACGAAAGAACTCATTCCTGGAAGTAGCATGCAACATTTCCGAGCTCTATTTGGGCCCTGAACGGCTCCTTCATCAATCCGAAAATGTCAGTACGTTGAAATGTGTTTAGAAAATTGTCCCTGGAGTCCAAACAATGGCTTGAATTGAGAAGGTTAAGCTTGGGTTTTGGTGATCTGGAGACTGTGCTTCTCACACACTGTTTTTCTTCCCGACAAAAAGACCCCAAATATCGATGGTCATGTGACATGAAGCAAAATTGGTTCCATTATTACATTTGTGCCAGGAAATCCGGAGTCATTGTCAACGAAAGAACTCATTCCTGGAAGTAGCATGCAACATTTCCGAGCTCTATTTGGGCCCTGAACGGCTCCTTCATCAATCCGAAAATGTCAGTACGTTGAAATGTGTTTAGAAAATTGTCCCTGGAGTCCAAACAATGGCTTGAATTGAGAAGGTTAAGCTTGGGTTTTGGTGATCTGGAGACTGTGCTTCTCACACACTGTTTTTCTTCCCGACAAAAAGACCCCAAATATCGATGGTCATGTGACATGAAGCAAAATTGGTTCCATAATTACATTTGTACCAGAAAAATACGGAGTCATTGTCAAATAGAAAACTCATTCCTGGAAGTAGCATGCAACATTTACGAGCTCTATTTGGGCCCTGAACGGCTCCTTCATCGATCCGAAAATGTCAGTACGTTAAAATGTGTTTAGAAAATTGTCCCTGGAGTCCAAACAATGGCTTGAATTGAGAAGGTTAAGCTTGGGTTTTGGTGATCTGGAGACTGTGCTTCTCAGACACTGTTTTTCTTCCTGACAAAAAGACCCCAAATATCGATGGTCATGTGACATGAAGCAAAATTGGTTCCATAATTCCATTTGTACCAGGAAATACGGAGTCATTGTCAACGAAAGAACTCATTCCTGGAAGTAGCATGCAACATTTACGAGCTCTATTTGGGCCCTGAACGGCTCCTTCATCGATCCGAAAATGTCAGTACGTTGAAATGTGTTTAGAAAATTGTCCCTGCAGTCCAAACAATGGCTTGAATTGAGAAGGTTAAGCTTGGGTTTTGGTGGCCTGGAGACTGTGCTTCTCACAGACTGTTTTTCTTCCCGACAAAAAGGCCCCAAATATCGATGGTCATGTGACATGAAGCAAAATTTGTTCCATAATTACATTTGTACCAGAAAATACGGAGTCATTGTCAACGAAAGAACTCATTCCTGGAAGTAGCATGCAACATTTCCGAGCTCTATTTGGGCCCTCAACGGCTCCTTCATTGATCCGAAAATGTCAGTACGTTGAAATATGTTTAGAAAATTATACCTGGAGTCCAAACAATGGCTTGAATTGAGAAAGTTAAGCTTGGGTGTTGGTGGACTGGAGACTGTGCTTCTCACAGACTGTTTTTCTTCCCGACAAAAAGACCCCAAGTATCGATGGTCATGTGACATGAAGCAACATTGGTTCCATAATTACATTTGTACCAGGAAATACGGAGTCATTGTCAACGAAAGACCCCATTGCTGGAAGTAGCATGCAACATTTCGGAGCTCTATTTGGGCCCTGAACAGCTCCTTCATCGATCCGAAAATGTCAGTACGTTGAAATGTGTTTAAAAAATTGTCCCTGGAGTCCAAACAATGGCTTGAATTGAGAAGGTTAAGCTTGGGTTTTGGTGATCTGGAGACTGTGCTTCTCAGACACTGTTTTTCTTCCTGACAAAAAGACCCCAAATATCGATGGTCATGTGACATGAAGCAAAATTGGTTCCATAATTACATTTGTACCAGGAAATACGGAGTCATTGTCAAATAAAGAACTCATTCCTGGAAGTAGCATGCAACATTTACGAGCTCTATTTGGGCCCTGAACGTCTCCTTCATCGATCCGAAAATGTCAGTACGTTAAAATGTGTTTAGAAAATTGTCCCTGGAGTCCAAACAATGGCTTGAATTGAGAAAGTTAGGCTTGAGTTTTGGTGGCCTGGAGACTGTGCTTCTTACAGACTGTTTTTCTTCCTGACAAAAAGACCCCAAATATCGATGGTCATGTGACATGAAGCAAAATTGGTTCCATTATTACATTTGTGCCAGGAAATCCGGAGTCATTGTCAACGAAAGAACTCATTCCTGGAAGTAGCATGCAACATTTCCGAGCTCTATTTGGGCCCTGAACGGCTCCTTCATCGATCCGAAAATGTCAGTACGTTGAAATGTGTTTAGAAAATTGTCCCTGTAGTCCAAACAATGGCTTGAATTGAGAAGTTTAAGCTTGGGTTTTGGTGGCCTGGAGACTGTGCTTCTCACAGACTGTTTTTCTTCCCGTCAAAAAGACCCCAAATATCGATGGTCATGTGACATGAGTTCTCACACACTGTTTTTCTTCCCGACAAAAAGACCCCAAATATCGATGGTCATGTGACATAGCTAAATTTTCATTCCATAATTACATTTGTACCAGAAAAATACGGAGTTTAGCCACAAATAGAACTCATTCCTGGAAGTAGCATGTAAACATTTACGAGCTCTTATTTAGCCCTGAACGGCTCCTTCATCAATCCGAAAATGTCAGTACGTTAAAATGTGTTTAGAAAATTGTCCCTGGAGTCCAAACAAGGGCTTGAATTGAGAAAGTTAAGCTAGGGTTTTGGTGCCCTGGAGACTGTGCTTCTCACAGACTGTTTTTCTTCCTGACAAAAAGACCCCAAATATCGATGGTCATGTGACATGAAGCAACATTGGTTCCATAATTACATTTATACCAGAAAATCCGGAGACATGGTCAACGAAAGAACTCAATCCTGGAAGTAGCATGCAACATTTCCGAGCTCTATTTGGGCCCTGAACGGCTCATTCATCGATCCGAAAATGTCAGAACGTTGAAATGTGTTTAGAAAATTGTCCCTGGAGTCCAAACAATGGCTTGAATTGAGAAGGTTAAGCTTGGGTTTTGGTGATCTGGAGACTGTGCTTCTCACACACTGTTTTTCTTCCCGACAAAAAGATCCCAAATATCGATGGTCATGTGACATGAAGCAAAATTGGTTCCATAATTACATTTGTACCAGGAAATACGGAGTCATTGTCAGATAAAGAACTCATTCCTGGAAGTAGCATGCAACATTTACGAGCTCTATTTGGGCCCTGAACGTCTCCTTCATCGATCCGAAAATGTCAGTACGTTAAAATGTGTTTAGAAAATTGTCCCTGGAGTCCAAACAATGGCTTGAATTGAGAAAGTTAAGCTTGGGTTTTGGTGGCATGGAGACTGTGCTTCTCAGAGACTGTTTTTCTTCCTGACAAAAAGACCCCAAATATCGATGGTCATGTGACATGAAGCAAAATTGGTTCCATAATTACATTTGTACCAGGAAATACGGAGTCATTGTCAACGAAAGAACTCATTCCTGGAAGTAGCATGCAACATTTACGAGCTCTATTTGGGCCCTGAACGGCTCCTTCATCGATCCGAAAATGTCAGTACGTTGAAATGTGTTTAGAAAATTGTCCCTGTAGTCCAAACAATGGCTTGAATTGAGAAGTTTAAGCTTGGGTTTTGGTGGCCTGGAGACTGTGCTTCTCACAGACTGTCTTTCTTCCCGACCAAAAGACCCCAAATATCGATGGTCATGTGACATGAAGCAAAATTGGTTCCATTATTACATTTGTGCCAGGAAATGCGGAGTCATTGTCAACGAAAGAACTCATTCCTGGAAGTGGCATGCAACATTTGCGAGCTCTATTTGGGCCCTGAACGGCTCCTTCATCAATCCGAAAATGTCAGTACGTTGAAATGTGTTTAGAAAATTGTCCCTGGAGTCCAAACAAGGGCTTGAATTGAGAAAGTTAAGCTTGGGTGTTGGTGGCCTGGAGACTGTGCTTCTCACAGACTGTTTTTCTTCCTGACAAAAAGACCCCAAATATCGATGGTCATGTGACATGAAGCAACATTGGTTCCATAATTACATTTATACCAAAAAATCCGGAGACATGGTCAACGAAAGAACTCAATCCTGGAAGTAGCATGCAACATTTCCGAGCTCTATTTGGGCCCTGAACGGCTCATTCATCGATCCGAAAATGTCAGTACGTTGAAATGTGTTTAGAAAATTGTCCCTGGAGTCCAAACAATGGCTTGAATTGAGAAGGTTAAGCTTGGATTTTGGTGATCTGGAGACTGTGCTTCTCACACACTGTTTTTCTTCCTGACAAAAAGACCCCAAATATCGATGGTCATGTGACATGAAGCAAAATTGGTTCCATAATTACATTTGTACCAGGAAATACGGAGTCATTGTCAACGAAAGAACTCATTCCTGGAAGTAGCATGCAACATTTACGAGCTCTATTTGGGCCCTGAACGGCTCCTTCATCGATCCGAAAATGTCAGTACGTTGAAATGTGTTTAGAAAATTGTCCCTGTAGTCCAAACAATGGCTTGAATTGAGAAGGTTAAGCTTGGGTTTTGGTGGCCTGGAGACTGTGCTTCTCACAGACCGTTTTTCTTCCCGACAAAAAGACCCCAAATATCGATGGTCATGTGACATGAAGCAAAATTGGTTCCATAATTACATTTGTACCAGGAAATACGGAGTCATTGTCAACGAAAGAACTCATTCATGGAAGTAGCATGCAACATTTACGAGCTCTATTTGGGCCCTGAACGGCTCCTTCATCGATCCGAAAATGTCAGTACGTTGACATGTGTTTAGAAAATTGTTCCTGGAGTCCAAACAATGGCTTGAATTGAGAAAGTTAGGCTTGGGTTTTGGTGGCCTGGAGACTGTGCTTCTTACAGACTGTTTTTCTTCCTGACAAAAAGACCCCAAATATCGATGGTCATTTGACATGAAGCAAACTTGGTTCCATTATTACATTTGTGCCAGAAAATCCGGAGTCATTGTCAACGAAAGAACTCATTCCTGGAAGTAGCATGCAACATTTCCGAGCTCTATTTGGGCCCTGAACGGCTCCTTCATCAATCCGAAAATGTCAGTACGTTGAAATGTGTTTAGAAAATTGTCCCTGGAGTCCAAACAAGGGCTTGAATTGAGAAAGTTAAGCTTGGGTTTTGGTGGCCTGGAGACTGTGCTTCTCGCAGACTGTTTTTCTTCCTGACAAAAAAGACCCCAAATATCGATGGTCATGTGACATGAAGCAACATTGGTTCCATAATTACATTTGTACCAGGAAATACGGAGTCATTGTCAAATAAAGAACTCATTCCTGGAAGTAGCATGCAACATTTACGAGCTCTATTTGGGCCCTGAACGGCTCCTTCATCAATCCGAAAATGTCAGTACGTTGAAATATGTTTAGAAAATTGTCCCTGGACTCCAAACAAGGGCTTGAATTGAGAAAGTTCAGCTTGGGTTTTGGAGGCCTGGAGACTGCGCTTCTCACAGACTGTTTTTCTTCCTGACAAAAAGACCCCAAATATCGATGGTCGTGTGACATGAAGCAAAATTGATTCCATGATTACATTTGTACCAGGAAATACGGAGTCATTGTCAAATAAAGAACTCATTCCTGGAAGTAGCATGCAACTTTTACGAGCTCTATTTGGGCCCTGAACGGCTCCTTCATCGATCCGAAAATGTCAGTACGTTGAAATGTGTTTAGAAAATTGACCCTGGAGTCCAAACAATGGCTTGAATTGAGAAGGTTAAGCTTGGGTTTTGGTGATCTGGAGACTGTGCTTCTCACACACTGTTTTTCTTCCCGACAAAAAGACCCCAAATATCGATGGTCATGTGACATGAAGCAAAATTGGTTCCATAATTACATTTGTACCAGAAAATACGGAGTCATTGTCAACGAAAGAACTCATTCCTGGAAGTAGCATGCAACATTTCCGAGCTCTATTTGGGCCATCAACGGCTCCTTCATTGATCCGAAAATGTCAGTACGTTGAAATGTGTTTAGAAAATTATACCTGGAGTCCAAACAATGGCTTGAATTGAGAAAGTTAAGCTTGGGTGTTGGTGGACTGGAGACTGTGCTTCTCACAGACTGTTTTTCTTCCCGACAAAAAGACCCCAAGTATCGATGGTCATGTGGCATGAAGCAACATTGGTTCCATAATTACATTTGTACCAGGAAATACGGAGTCATTGTCAACGAAAGAACTCATTCCTGGAAGTAGCATGCAACATTTCGGAGCTCTATTTGGGCCCTGAACAGCTCCTTCATCGATCCGAAAATGTCAGTACGTTGAAATATGTTTAGAAAATTGTCCCTGGAGTCCAAACAAGGACTTGAATTGAGAAAGTTAAGCTTGGGTTTTGGTGGTCTGGAGACTGTGCTTCTCACAGACTGTTTTTCTTCCTGACAAAAAGACCCCAAATATCGATGGTCATGTGACATGAAGCAACATTGGTTCCATAATTACATTTATACCAGAAAATCCGGAGACATGGTCAACGAAAGAACTCAATCCTGGAAGTACCATGCAACATTTCCGAGCTCTATTTGGGCCCTGAACGGCTCATTCATCGATCCGAAAATGTCAGAACGTTGAAATGTGTTTAGAAAATTGTCCCTGGAGTCCAAACAATGGCTTGAATTGAGAAGGTTAAGCTTGGGTTTTGGTGATCTGGAGACTGTGCTTCTCACACACTGTTTTTCTTCCTGACAAAAAGACCCCAAATATCGATGGTCATGTGACATGAAGCAAAATTGGTTCCATTATTACATTTGTGCCAGGAAATCCGGAGTCATTGTCAACGAAAGAACTCATTCCTGGAAGTAGCATGCAACATTTCCGAGCTCTATTTGGGCCCTGAACGGCTCCTTCATCAATCCGAAAATGTCAGTACGTTGAAATGTGTTTAGAAAATTGTCCCTGGAGTCCAAACAATGGCTTGAATTGAGAAGGTTAAGCTTGGGTTTTGGTGGCCTGGAGACTGTGCTTCTCACACACTGTTTTTCTTTCCGACAAAAAGACCCCAAATATCGATGGTCATGTGACATGAAGCAAAATTGGTTCCATAATTACATTTGTACCAAGAAATACGGAGTCATTGTCAACGAAAGAACTCATTCCTGGAAGTAGCATGCAACATTTCCGAGCTTTATTTGGGCCCTCAACGGCTCCTTCATCGATCCGAAAATGTCAGTACGTTGAAATGTGTTTAGAAAATTATACCTGGAGTCCAAACAATGGCTTGAATTGAGAAAGTTAAGCTTGGGTGTTGGTGGCCTGGAGACTGTGCTTCTCACAGACTGTTTTTCTTCCCGCCAAAAAAATCCCAAATATAGATGGTCATGTGACATGAAGCAAAATTGCTTCCATAATTACATTTGTACCAAGAAATACGGAGTCATTGTCAACGAAAGAACTCATTCCTGGAAGTAGCATGCAACATTTGCGAGCTCTATTTGGGCCCTGAACGGCTCCTTCATCGATCCGATAATGTCAGTACGTTGACATGTGTTTAGAAAATTGTCCCTGGAGTCCAAACAATGGCTTGAATTGAGAAAGTTAGGCTTGGGTTTTGGTGGCCTGGAGACTGTGCTTCTTACAGACTGTTTTTCTTCCTGACAAAAAGGCCCCAAATATCGATGGTCATGTGACATGAAGCAAAATTGGTTCCATTATTACATTTGTGCCAGGAAATCCGGAGTCATTGTCAATGAAAGAACTCATTCCTGGAAGTAGCATGCAACATTTCCGAGCTGTATTTGGGCCCTGAACGGCTCCTTCATCAATCCGAAAATGTCAGTATGTTGAAATGTGTTTAGAAAATTGTCCCTGGAGTCCAAACAAGGGCTTGAATTGAGAAAGTTAAGCTTGGGTTTTGGTGGCCTGGAGACTGTGCTTCTCACAGACTGTTTTTCTTCCTGACAAAAAGACCCCAAATATCGATGGTCATGTGACATGAAGCAACATTGGTTCCATAATTACATTTATACCAGAAAATCCGGAGACATGGTCAACGAAAGAACTCAATCCTGGAAGTAGCATGCAACATTTCCGAGCTCTATTTGGGCCCTGAACGGCTCATTCATCGATCCGAAAATGTCAGTACGTTGAAATGTGTTTAGAAAATTGTCACTGGAGTCCAAACAATGGCTTGAATTGAGAAGGTTAAGCTTGGATTTTGGTGATCTGGAGACTGTGCTTCTCACACACTGGTTTTCTTCCTGACAAAAAGACCCCAAATATCGATGGTCATGTGACATGAAGCAAAATTGGTTCCATAATTACATTTGTACCAGGAAATACGGAGTCATTGTCAACGAAAGAACTCATTCCTGGAAGTAGCATGCAACATTTACGAGCTCTATTTGGGCCCTGAACGGCTCCTTCATCGATCCGAAAATGTCAGTACGTTGAAATGTGTTTAGAAAATTGTCCCTGTAGTCCAAACAACGGCTTGAATTGAGAAGGCTAAGCTTGGGTTTTGGTGGCCTGGAGACTGTGCTTCTCACAGACCGTTTTTCCTCCCGACAAAAAGACCCCAAATATCGATGGTCATGTGACATGAAGCAAAATTGGTTCCATAATTACATTTGTACCAGGAAATGCGGAGTCATTGTCAACGAAAGAACTCATTCCTGGAAGTAGCATGCAACATTTACGAGCTCTATTTGGGCCCTGAACGGCTCCTTCATCGATCCGAAAATGTCAGTACGTTGACATGTGTTTAGAAAATTGTCCCTGGAGTCCAAACAATGGCTTGAATTGAGAAAGTTAGGCTTGGGTTTTGGTGGCCTGGAGACTGTGCTTCTTACAGACTGTTTTTCTTCCTGACAAAAAGACCTCAAATATCGATGGTCATTTGACATGAAGCAAAATTGGTTCCATTATTACATTTGTGCCAGAAAATCCGGAGTCATTGTCAACGAAAGAACTCATTCCTGGAAGTAGCATGCAACATTTCCGAGCTCTATTTGGGCCCTGAACGGCTCCTTCATCAATCCGAAAATGTCAGTACGTTGAAATGTGTTTAGAAAATTGTCCCTGGAGTCCAAACAATGGCTTGAATTGAGAAAGTTAAGCTTGGGTTTTGGTGGCCTGGAGACTGTGCTTCTCGCAGACTGTTTTTCTTCCTGACAAAAAGACCCCAAATATCGATGGTCATGTGACATGAAGCAACATTGGTTCCATAATTACATTTATACCAGAAAATCCGGAGACATGGTCAACGAAAGAACTCAATCCTGGAAGTAGCATGCAACATTTCCGAGCTCTATTTGGGCCCTGAACGGCTCATTCATCGTTCCGAAAATGTCAGTACGTTGAAATGTGTTTAGAAAATTGTCCCTGGAGTCCAAACAATGGCTTGAATTGAGAAGGTTAAGCTTGGGTTTTGGTGATCTGGAGACTGTGCTTCTCACACACTGTTTTTCTTGCCGACAAAAAGACCCCAAATATCGATGGTCATGTGACATGAAGCAAAATTGGTTCCATAATTACATTTGTACCAGGAAATACGGAGTCATTGTCAAATAAAGAACTCATTCCTGGAAGTAGCATGCAATATTTACGAGCTCTATTTGGGCCCTGAACGGCTCATTCATCGATCCGAAAATGTCAGTACGTTAAAATGTGTTTAGAAAATTGTCCCTGGAGTCCAAACAATGGCTTGAATTGAGAAGGTTAAGCTTGGGTTTTGGTGGCCTGAAGACTGTGCTTCTCACACACTGTTTTTCTTTCCGACAAAAAGAGCCCAAATATCGATGGTCATGTGACATGAAGCAAAATTGGTTCCATAATTACATTTGGACCAGGAAATACGGAATCATTGTCAACAAAAGAACTCATTGCTGGAAGTACCATGCAACATTTCCGAGCTCTATTTTGGCCCTGGACGGCTCTTTCATCGATCCGAAAATGTTAGTACGTTGAAATGTGTTTAGAAAATTGTTCCTGCAGTCCAAACAATGGATTGAGTTGAGAAAGTTAAGATTGAGTTTTGGTCGCCTGGAGACTGTGCTTGTGACAGACTGTTTCTCTTCCCGACAAAAAGAACTCAAATATCGATGGTCATGTGACATGAAGCAAAATTGGTTCCATAATTACATTTGTACCAAGAAATACGGAGTCATTGTCAACGAAAGAACTCATTCCTGGAAGTAGCATGCAACATTTGCGAGCTCTATTTGGGCCCTGAACGGCTCCTTCATCGATCCGAAAATGTCAGTACGTTGACATGTGTTTAGAAAATTGTCCCTGGAGTCCAAACAATGGCTTGAATTGAGAAGGTTAATCTTGGGTTTTGGTGGCCTGGAGACTGTGCTTCTCACAGACTGTTTTTCTTCCTGACAAAAAGAAACCCAAATATCGATGGTCATGTGACATGAAGCAACATTGGTTCCATAATTACATTTATACCAGAAAATCCGGAGACATGGTCAACGAAAGAACTCAATCCTGGAAGTAGCATGCAACACTTCCGAGCTCTATTTGGGCCCTCAACGGCTCCTTCATTGATCCGAAAATGTCAGTACGTTGAAATGTGTTTAGAAAATTATACCTGGAGTCCAAACAATGGCTTGAATTGAGAAAGTTAAGCTTGGGTGTTGGTGGCCTGGAGACTGTGCTTCTCACAGACTGTTTTTCTTCCTGACAAAAAGACCCCAAATATCGATGGTCATGTGGCATGAAGCAAAATTGGTTCCATAATTACATTTGTACCAGGAAATACGGAGTCATTGTCAACGAAAGAACTCATTACTAGAAGTAGCATGCAACATTTCCGAGCTCCATTTGGGCCCTGAACGGCTCCTTCATCGATCCAAAATGGATCAGGCTTACAGACTTGTTTTCTGACAAAAAGAGAAAATATTGATGATTGTACATGAAAGCAAGTTAATATTCAGGTTGTTATTTATAATGAAACTGAGATATGGGTCAACGAAAGAGTCTCAACTGAAAAAAGGGTTACAACATTTCACTATTTGGGCCCTGAACGGCTCCTTCATCGATCCGAAAATGTCAGTACGTTGAAATGTGTTTAGAAAATTGTCCCTGGAGTCCAAACAAGGGCTTGAATTGAGAAAGTTATGCTTGGGTTTTGGTGGCCTGGAGACTGTGCTTCTCACAGACTGTTTTTCTTCCTGACAAAAAGAAACCCAAATATCGATGGTCATGTGACATGAAGCAACATTGGTTCCATAATTACATTTATACCAGAAAATCCGGAGACATGGTCAACGAAAGAACTCAATCCTGGAAGTAGCATGCAACATTTCGGAGCTCTATTTGGGCCCTCAACGGCTCCTTCATTGATCCGAAAATGTCAGTACGTTGAAATGTGTTTAGACAATTATACCTGGAGTCCAAACAATGGGTTGAATTGAGAAAGTTAAGCTTGGGTGTTGGTGGCCTGGAGACTGTGCTTCTCACAGACTGTTTTTCTTCCCGACAAAAAGATCCCAAATATAGATGGTCATGTGACATGAAGCAAAATTGGTTCCATAATTACATTTGTACCAAGAAATACGGAGTCATTGTCAACGAAAGAACTCATTCCTGGAAGTAGCATGCAACATTTGCGAGCTCTATTTGGGCCTTGAACGGCTCCTTCATCGATCCGAAAATGTCAGTACGTTGACATGTGTTTAGAAAATTGTCCCTGGAGTCCAAACAATGGCTTGAATTGAGAAAGTTAGGCTTGGGTTTTGGTGGCCTAGAGACTGTGCTTCTTACAGACTGTTTTTCTTCCTGACAAAAAGACCCCAAATATCGATGGTCATGTGACATGAAGCAAAATTGGTTCCATTGTTACATTTGTGCCAGGAAATCCGGAGTTATTGTCAACGAAAGAACTCATTCCTGGAAGTAGCATGCAACATTTCCGAGCTCTATTTGGGTCCTGAACGGCTCCTTCATCAATCCGAAAATGTCAGTACGTTGAAATGTGTTTAGAAAATTGTCCCTGGAGTCCAAACAAGGGCTTGAATTGAGAAAGTTAAGCTTGGGTTTTGCGCCTCGGCGACTCAAAAAGCCACACACTGTTTTTCCTGACAAAAAGAAACCCAAATATCGATGGTCATGTGACATGAAGCAACATTGGTTCCATAATTACATTTATACCAGAAAATCCGGAGACATGGTCAACGAAAGAACTCAATCCTGGAAGTAGCATGCAACATTTCGGAGCTCTATTTGGGCCCTCAACGGCTCCTTCATTGATCCGAAAATGTCAGTACGTTGAAATGTGTTTAGACAATTATACCTGGAGTCCAAACAATGGGTTGAATTGAGAAAGTTAAGCTTGGGTGTTGGTGGCCTGGAGACTGTGCTTCTCACAGACTGTTTTTCTTCCCGACAAAAAGATCCCAAATATAGATGGTCATGTGACATGAAGCAAAATTGGTTCCATAATTACATTTGTACCAAGAAATACGGAGTCATTGTCAACGAAAGAACTCATTCCTGGAAGTAGCATGCAACATTTACGAGCTCTATTTGGGCCCTGAACGGCTCCTTCATCGATCCGAAAATGTCAGTACGTTGACATGTGTTTAGAAAATTGTCCCTGGAGTCCAAACAATGGCTTGAATTGAGAAAGTTAGGCTTGGATTTTGGTGGCCTGGAGACTGTGCTTCTTACACACTGTTTTTCTTCCTGACAAAAAGACCCCAAATATCGATGGGCATGTGACATGAAGCAAAATTGGTTCCATTGTTACATTTGTGCCAGGAAATCCGGAGTTATTGTCAACGAAAGAACTCATTCCTGGAAGTAGCATTCAACATTTCCGAGCTCTATTTGGGTCCTGAACGGCTCCTTCATCAATCCGAAAATGTCAGTACGTTGAAATGTGTTTAGAAAATTGTCCCTGGAGTCCAAACAAGGGCTTGAATTGAGAAAGTTAAGCTTGGGTTTTGGTGGCCTGGAGACTGTGCTTCTCACAGACTGTTTTTCTTCCTGACAAAAAGAAACCCAAATATCGATGGTCATGTGACATGAAGCAACATTGGTTCCATAATTACATTTATACCAGAAAATCCGGAGACATGGTCAACGAAAGAACTCAATCCTGGAAGTAGCATGCAACATTTCCGAGCTCTATTTGGGCCCTGAACGGCTCATTCATCGATCCGAAAATGTCAGTACGTTGAAATGTGTTTAGAAAATTGTCCCTGGAGTCCAAACAATGGCTTGAATTGAGAAGGTTAAGCTTGGGTTTTGGTGATCTGGAGACTGTGCTTCTCACACACTGTTTTTCTTCCCGACAAAAAGACCCCAAATATCGATGGTCATGTGACATGAAGCAACATTGGTTCCATAATTACATTTGTACCAAGAAATACGGAGTCATTGTCAAATAAAGAACTCATTCCTGGAAGTAGCATGCAACATTTACGAGCTCTATTTGGGCCCTGAACGTCTCCTTCATCGATCCGAAAATGTCAGTACGTTAAAATGTGCTTAGAAAATTGTCCCTGGAGTCCAAACAATGGCTTGAATTGAGAAGGTTAAGCTTGGGTGTTGGTGATCTGGAGACTGTGCTTCTCAGACACTGTTTTTCTTCCTGACAAAAAGACCCCAAATATCGATGGTCATGTGACATGAAGCAAAATTGGTTCCATAATTACATTTGTACCAGCAAATATGGAGTCAATGTCAACGAAAGAACTCATTCCTGGAAGTAGCATGCAACATTTACGAGCTCTATTTGGGCCCTGAACGGCTCCTTCATCGATCCGAAAATGTCAGTACGTTGAAATGTGTTTAGAAAATTGTCCCTGGAGTCCAAACAATGGCTTGAATTGAGAAGGTTAAGCTTGGGTTTTGGTGATCTGGAGACTGTGCTTCTCACACACTGTTTTTCTTCCCGACAAAAAGACCCCAAATATCGATGGTCATGTGACATGAAGCAAAATTGGTTCCATAATTACATTTGTACCAGGAAATACGGAGTCATTGTCAAATAAAGAACTCATTCCTGGAAGTAGCATGCAACATTTACGAGCTCTATTTGGGCCCTGAACGGCTCCTTCATCGATCCGAAAATGTCAGTACGTTGAAATGTGTTTAGAAAATTGTCCCTGTAGTCCAAACAATGGCTTGAATTGAGAAGTTTAAGCTTGGGTTTTGGTGGCCTGGAGACTTTGCTTCTCACAGACTGTTTTTCTTCCCGACAAAAAGACCCCAAATATCGATGGTCATGTGACATGAAGCAAAATTGGTTCCATTATTACATTTGTGCCAGGAAATCCGGAGTCATTGTCAACGAAAGAACTCATTCCTGGAAGTAGCATGCAACATTTCCGAGCTCTATTTGGGTCCTGAACGGCTCCTTCATCAATCCGAAAATGTCAGTACGTTGAAATGTGTTTAGAAAATTGTCCCTGGAGTCCAAACAATGGCTTGAATTGAGAAAGTTAAGCTTGGGTTTTGGTGGCCTGGAGACTGTGCCTCTCGCAGACTGTTTTTCTTCCTGACAAAAAAGACCCCAAATATCGATGGTCATGTGACATGAAGCAAAATTGGTTCCATAATTACATTTGTACCAGGAAATACGGAATCATTGTCAACGAAAGAACTCATTCCTGGAAGAACCATGCAACATTTCCGAGCTCTATTTGGGCCCTGGACGGCTCCTTCATCGATCCGAAAATGTTAGTACATTGAAATGTGTTTAGAAAATTGTCGCTGGAGTCCAAAGAATGGCTTGAATGGAGAAAGTTAAGCTTGAGTTTTGGTCGCCTGGAGACTGTGCTTCTTACAGACTGTTTTTCTTCCCGACAAAAACACCGCAAATATCGATGGTCATGTGACATTAAGCAAAATTGGTTCCATAATTACATTTGTACCAGGAAATACGGAATCATTGTCAACGAAAGAACTCATTACTGGAAGTACCATGCAACATTTCCGAGCTCTATTTGGGCCCTGGACGGCTCCTTCATCGATCCGAAAATGTCAGTACATTGAAATGTGTTTAGAAAATTGTCCCTGGAGTCCAAACAATGGTTTGAATGGAGAAAGTTAAGCTTGAGTTTTGGTCGCCTGGAGACTGTGCTTCTGGCAGTCTGTTTTTATTTCCGACAAAAAGACCCCAAATATCGATGGTCATGTGACATGAAGCAAAATTGGTTCCATAATTACATTTGTACCAGGAAATTCGGAGTCATTATCAACGAAAGAACTGATTCCTGGAAGTAGCATGCAACATTTACGAGCTCTATTTGGGCCCTGAACGGCTCCTTCATCGATCCGAAAATGTCAGTACGTTGAAATGTGTTTAGAAAATTGTCCCTGTAGTCCAAACAATGGCTTGAATTGAGAAGGTTAAGCTTGGGTTTTGGTGGCCTGGAGACTGTGCTTCTCACAGACCGTTTTTCCTCCCGACAAAAAGACCCCAAATATCGATGGTCATGTGAAATGAAGCAAAATTGGTTCCATAATTACATTTGTACCAGGAAATGCGGAGTCATTGTCAACGAAAGAACTCATTCCTGGAAGTAGCATGCAACATTTACGAGCTCTATTTGGGCCCTGAACGGCTCCTTCATCGATCCGAAAATGTCAGTATGTTGACATGTGTTTAGAAAATTGTCCCTGGAGTCCAAACAATGGCTTGAATTGAGAAAGTTAGGCTTGGGTTTTGGTGGCCTGGAGACTGTGCTTCTTACAGACTGTTTTTCTTCCTGACAAAAAGACCTCAAATATCGATGGTCATTTGACATGAAGCAAAATTGGTTCCATTATTACATTTGTGCCAGAAAATCCGGAGTCATTGTCAACGAAAGAACTCATTCCTGGAAGTAGCATGCAACATTTCCGAGCTCTATTTGGGCCCTGAACGGCTCCTTCATCAATCCGAAAATGTCAGTACGTTGAAATGTGTTTAGAAAATTGTCCCTGGAGTCCAAACAAGGGCTTGAATTGAGAAAGTTAAGCTTGGGTTTTGGTGGCCTGGAGACTGTGCTTCTCACAGACTGTTTTTCTTCCTGACAAAAAGACCCCAAATATCGATGGTCATGTGACATGAAGCAACATTGGTTCCATAATTGCATTTATACCAGAAAATCCGGAGACATGGTCAACGAAAGAACTCAATCCTGGAAGTACCATGCAATATTTCCGAGCTCTATTTGGGCCCTGAACGGCTCATTCATCGATCCGAAAATGTCAGTACGTTGAAATGTGTTTAGAAAATTGTCCCTGGAGTCCAAACAATGGCTTGAATTGAGAAGGTTAAGCTTGGGTTTTGGTGATCTGGAGACTGTGCTTCTCACACACTGTTTTTCTTCCCGACAAAAAGACCCCAAATATCGATGGTCATGTGACATGAAGCAAAATTGGTTCCATAATTACATTTGTACCAGGAAATACGGAGTCATTGTCAAATAAAGAACTCATTCCTGGAAGTAGCATGCAACATTTACGAGCTCTATTTGGGCCCTGAACGGCTCATTCATCGTTCCGAAAATGTCAGTACGTTGAAATGTGTTTAGAAAATTGTCCCTGGAGTCCAAACAATGGCTTGAATTGAGAAGGTTAAGCTTGGGTTTTGGTGATCTGGAGACTGTGCTTCTCACACACTGTTTTTCTTCCTGACAAAAAGACCCCAAATATCGATGGTCATGTGACATGAAGCAAAATTGGTTCCATAATTACATTTGTACCAGGAAATACGGAGTCATTGTCAAATAAAGAACTCATTCCTGGAAGTAGCATGCAATATTTACGAGCTCTATTTGGGCCCTGAACGGCTCCTTCATCGATCCGAAAATGTCAGTACGTTAAAATGTGTTTAGAAAATTGTCCCTGGAGTCCAAACAATGGCTTGAATTGAGAAGGTTAAGCTTGGGTTTTGGTGGCCTGGAGACTGTGCTTCTCACAGACTGTTTTTCTTCCCGACAAAAAGACCCCAAATATCGATGGTCATGTGACATGAAGCAAAATTGGTTCCATAATTACATTTGTACCAGGAAATACGGAGTCATTGTCAACGAAAGAACTCATTCCTGGAAGTAGCATGCAACATTTCCGAGCTCTATTTGGGCCCTCAACGGCTCCTTCATTGATCCGAAAATGTCAGTACGTTGAAATGTGTTTAGAAAATTATACCTGGAGTCCAAACAATGGCTTGAATTGAGAAAGTTAAGCTTGGGTGTTGGTGGCCTGGAGACTGTGCTTCTCACAGACTGTTTTTCTTCCCGACAAAAAGATCCCAAATATAGATGGTCATGTGACATGAAGCAAAATTGGTTCCATAATTACATTTGTACCAAGAAATACGGAGTCATTGTCAACGAAAGAACTCATTCCTGGAAGTAGCATGCAACATTTGCGAGCTCTATTTGGGCCCTGAACGGCTCCTTCATCGATCCGAAAATGTCAGTACGTTGACATGTGTTTAGAAAATTGTCCCTGGAGTCCAAACAATGGCTTGAATTGAGAAAGTTAGGCTTGGGTTTTGGTGGCCTGGAGACTGTGCTTCTTACAGACTGTTTTTCTTCCTGACAAAAAGACCCCAAATATCGATGGTCATGTGACATGAAGCAAAATTGGTTCCATTGTTACATTTGTGCCAGGAAATCCGGAGTTATTGTCAACGAAAGAACTCATTCCTGGAAGTAGCATGCAACATTTCCGAGCTCTATTTGGGTCCTGAACGGCTCCTTCATCAATCCGAAAATGTCAGTACGTTGAAATGTGTTTAGAAAATTGTCCCTGGAGTCCAAACAAGGGCTTGAATTGAGAAAGTTAAGCTTGGGTTTTGGTGGCCTGGAGACTGTGCTTCTCACAGACTGTTTTTCTTCCTGACAAAAAGAAACCCAAATATCGATGGTCATGTGACATGAAGCAACATTGGTTCCATAATTACATTTATACCAGAAAATCCGGAGACATGGTCAACGAAAGAACTCAATCCTGGAAGTACCATGCAATATTTCCGAGCTCTATTTGGGCCCTGAACGGCTCATTCATCGATCCGAAAATGTCAGTACGTTGAAATGTGTTTAGAAAATTGTCCCTGGAGTCCAAACAATGGCTTGAATTGAGAAGGTTAAGCTTGGGTTTTGGTGATCTGGAGACTGTGCTTCTCACAGACTGTTTTTCTTCCCGACAAAAAGACCCCAAATATAGATGGTCATGTGACATGAAGCAAAATTGGTTCCATAATTACATTTGTACCAAGAAATACAGAGTCATTGTCAACGAAAGAACTCATTCCTGGAAGTAGCATGCAACATTTACGAGCTCTATTTGGGCCCTGAACGGCTCCTTCATCGATCCGAAAATGTCAGTACGTTGACATGTGTTTAGAAAATTGTCCCTGGAGTCCAAACAATGGCTTGAATTGAGAAAGTTAGGCTTGGGTTTTGGTGGCCTGGAGACTGTGCTTCTTACAGACTGTTTTTCTTCCTGACAAAAAAGACCCCAAATATCGATGATCATGTGACATGAAGCAAAATTGGTTCCATTATTACATTTGTGCCAGGAAAATCCGGAGTCATTGTCAACGAAAGAACTCATTCCTGGAAGTAGCATGCAACATTTCCGAGCTCTATTTGGGCCCTGAACGGCTCCTTCATCAATCCGAAAATGTCAGTACGTTGAAATGTGTTTAGAAAATTGTCCCTGGAGTCCAAACAAGGGCTTGAATTGAGAAAGTGAAGCTTGGGTGTTGGTGGCCTGGAGACTGTGCTTCTTACAGACTGTTTTTCTTCCTGACAAAAAGACCCCAAATATCGATGGTCATGTGACATGAAGCAACATTGGTTCCATAATTACATTTATACCAGAAAATCGGGAGACATGGTCAACGAAAGAACTCAATCCTGGAAGTAGCATGCAACATTTCCGAGCTCTATTTGGGCCCTGAACGGCTCATTCATCGATCCGAAAATGTCAGTACGTTGAAATGTGTTTAGAAAATTGTCCCTGGAGTCCAAACAATGGCTTGAATTGAGAAGGTTAAGCTTGGGTTTTGGTGATCTGGAGACTGTGCTTCTCACACACTGTTTTTCTTCCCGACAAAAAGACCCCAAATATCGATGGTCATGTGACATGAAGCAAAATTGGTTCCATAATTACATTTGTACCAGGAAATACGGAGTCATTGTCAAATAAAGAACTCATTCCTGGAAGTAGCATGCAATATTTACGAGCTCTATTTGGGCCCTGAACGGCTCCTTCATCGATCCGAAAATGTCAGTACGTTAAAATGTGTTTAGAAAATTGTCCCTGGAGTCCAAACAATGGCTTGAATTGAGAAGGTTAAGCTTGGGTTTTGGTGGCCTGGAGACTGTGCTTCTCACAGACTGTTTTTCTTCCTGACAAAAAGACCCCAAATATCGATGGTCATGTGACATGAAGCAAAATTGGTTCCATAATTACATTTGTACCAAGAAATACGGAGTCATTGTCAACGAAAGAACTCATTCCTGGAAGTAGCATGCAACATTTCCGAGCTCTATTTGGGCCCTCAACGGCTCCTTCATCGATCCGAAAATGTCAGTACGTTGAAATGTGTTTAGAAAATTATACCTGGAGTCCAAACAATGGCTTGAATTGAGAAAGTTAAGCTTGGGTGTTGGTGGCCTGGAGACTGTGCTTCTCACAGACTGTTTTTCTTCCCGACAAAAAGATCCCAAATATAGATGGTCATGTGACATGAAGCAAAATTGGTTCCATAATTACATTTGTACCAAGAAATACGGAGTCATTGTCAACGAAAGAACTCATTCCTGGAAGTAGCATGCAACATTTGCGAGCTCTATTTGGGCCCTGAACGGCTCCTTCATCGATCCGATGTCAGTACGTTGACATGTGTTTAGAAAATTGTCCCTGGAGTCCAAACAATGGCTTGAATTGAGAAAGTTAGGCTTGGGTTTTGGTGGCCTGGAGACTGTGCTTCTTACAGACTGTTTTTCTTCCTGACAAAAAGACCCCAAATATCGATGGTCATGTGACATGAAGCAAAATTGGTTCCATTATTACATTTGTGCCAGGAAATCCGGAGTTATTGTCAACGAAAGAACTCATTCCTGGAAGTAGCATGCAACATTTCCGAGCTCTATTTGGGTCCTGAACGGCTCCTTCATCAATCCGAAAATGTCAGTACGTTGAAATGTGTTTAGAAAATTGTCCCTGGAGTCCAAACAAGGGCTTGAATTGAGAAAGTTAAGCTTGGGTTTTGGTGGCCTGGAGACTGTGCTTCTCACAGACTGTTTTTCTTCCTGACAAAAAGAAACCCAAATATCGATGGTCATGTGACATGAAGCAACATTGGTTCCATAATTACATTTATACCAGAAAATCCGGAGACATGGTCAACGAAAGAACTCAATCCTGGAAGTAGCATGCAACATTTCCGAGCTCTATTTGGGCCCTCAACGGCTCCTTCATTGATCCGAAAATGTCAGTACGTTGAAATGTGTTTAGAAAATTATACCTGGAGTCCAAACAATGGCTTGAATTGAGAAAGTTAAGCTTGGGTGTTGGTGGCCTGGAGACTGTGCTTCTCACAGACTGTTTTTCTTCCCGACAAAAAGATCCCAAATATAGATGGTCATGTGACATGAAGCAAAATTGGTTCCATAATTACATTTGTACCAAGAAATACGGAGTCATTGTCAACGAAAGAACTCATTCCTGGAAGTAGCATGCAACATTTACGAGCTCTATTTGGGCCCTGAACGGCTCCTTCATCGATCCGAAAATGTCAGTACGTTGACATGTGTTTAGAAAATTGTCCCTGGAGTCCAAACAATGGCTTGAATTGAGAAAGTTAGCCTTGGGTTTTGGTGGCCTGGAGACTGTGCTTTTTTCAGACTGTTTTTCTTCCTGACAAAAAGACCCCAAATATCGATGGTCATGTGACATGAAGCAAAATTGGTTCCATTGTTACATTTGTGCCAGGAAATCCGGAGTTATTGTCAACGAAAGAACTCATTCCTGGAAGTAGCATGCAACATTTCCGAGCTCTATTTGGGTCCTGAACGGCTCCTTCATCAATCCGAAAATGTCAGTACGTTGAAATGTGTTTAGAAAATTGTCCCTGGAGTCCAAACAATGGCTTGAATTGAGAAAGTTAAGCTTGGGTTTTGGTGGCCTGGAGACTGTGCTTCTCACAGACTGTTTTTCTTCCTGACAAAAAGAAACCCAAATATCGATGGTCATGTGACATGAAGCAAAATTGGTTCCATTATTACATTTGTGCCAGGAAATCCGGAGTCATTGTCAACGAAAGAAATCATTCGTGGAAGTAGCATGCAACATTTCCGAGCTCTATTTGGGCCCTCAACGGCTCCTTCATTGATCCGAAAATGTCAGTACGTTGAAATGTGTTTAGAAAATTATACCTGGAGTCCAAACAATGGCTTGAATTGAGAAAGTTAAGCTTGGATGTTCGTGGCCTGGAGACTGTGCTTCTCACAGACTGTTTTTCTTCACGACAAAAAGATCCCAAATATAGATGGTCATGTGACATGAAGCAAAATTGCTTCCATAATTACATTTGTACCAAGAAATACGGAGTCCTTGTCAACGAAAGAACTCATTCCTGGAAGTAGCATGCAACATTTGCGAGCTCTATTTGGGCCCTGAACGGCTCCTTCATCGATCCGAAAATGTCAGTACGTTGAAATGTGTTTAGAAAATTGTCCCTGGAGTCCAAACAAGGGCTTGAATTGAGAAAGTTATGCTTGGGTTTTGGTGGCCTGGAGACTGTGCTTCTCACAGACTGTTTTTCTTCCTGACAAAAAGAAACCCAAATATCGATGGTCATGTGACATGAAGCAACATTGGTTCCATAATTACATTTATACCAGAAAATCCGGAGACATGGTCAACGAAAGAACTCAATCCTGGAAGTAGCATGCAACATTTCCGAGCTCTATTTGGGCCCTCAACGGCTCCTTCATTGATCCGAAAATGTCAGTACGTTGAAATGTGTTTAGAAAATTATACCTGGAGTCCAAACAATGGCTTGAATTGAGAAAGTTAAGCTTGGGTGTTGGTGGCCTGGAGGCTGTGCTTCTCACAGACTGTTTTTCTTCCCGACAAAAAGATCCCAAATATAGATGGTCATGTGACATGAAGCAAAATTGCTTCCATAATTACATTTGTACCAAGAAATACGGAGTCATTGTCAACGAAAGAACTCATTCCTGGAAGTAGCATGCAACATTTGCGAGCTCTATTTGGGCCCTGAACGGCTCCTTCATCGATCCGAAAATGTCAGTACGTTGACATGTGTTTAGAAAATTGTCCCTGGAGTCCAAACAATGGCTTGAATTGAGAAGGTTAAGCTTGGGTTTTGGTGATCTGGAGACTGTGCTTCTCACACACTGTTTTTCTTCCCGACAAAAAGACCCCAAATATCGATGGTCATGTGACATGAAGCAAAATTGGTTCCATAATTACATTTGTACCAGGAAATAAGGAGTCATTGTCAAATAAAGAACTCATTCCTGGAAGTAGCATGCAACATTTACGAGCTCTATTTGGGCCCTGAACGTCTCCTTCATCGATCCGAAAATGTCAGTACGTTAAAATGTGCTTAGAAAATTGTCCCTGGAGTCCAAACAATGGCTTGAATTGAGAAGGTTAAGCTTGGGTGTTGGTGATCTGGAGACTGTGCTTCTCAGACACTGTTTTTCTTCCTGACAAAAAGACCCCAAATATCGATGGTCATGTGACATGAAGCAAAATTGGTTCCATTATTACATTTGTGCCAGGAAATCCGGAGTCATTGTCAACGAAAGAACTCATTCCTGGCAGTAGCATGCAACATTTCCGAGCTCTATTTGGGCCCTGAACGGCTCCTTCATCAATCCGAAAATGTCAGTACGTTAAAATGTGTTTAGAAAATTGTCCCTGGAGTCCAAACAAGGGCTTGAATTGAGAAAGTTAAGCTTGGGTTTTGGTGCCCTGGAGACTGTGCTTCTCACAGACTGTTTTTCTTCCTGACAAAAAGACCCCAAATATCGATGGTCATGTGACATGAAGCAACATTGGTTCCATAATTACATTTATACCAGAAAATCCGGAGACATGGTCAACGAAAGAACTCAATCCTGGAAGTAGCATGCAACATTTCCGAGCTGTATTTGGGCCCTGAACGGCTCATTCATCGATCCGAAAATGTCAGAACGTTGAAATGTGTTTAGAAAATTGTCCCTGGAGTCCAAACAATGGCTTGAATTGAGAAGGTTAAGCTTGGGTTTTGGTGATCTGGAGACTGTGCTTCTCACACACTGTTTTTCTTCCTGACAAAAAGACCCCAAATATCGATGGTCATGTGACATGAAGCAAAATTGGTTCCATAACTACATTTGTACCAGGAAAAACGGAGTCATTATCAACGAAAGAACTCATTCCTGGAAGTAGCATGCAACATTTACGAGCTCTATTTGGGCCCTGAACGGCTCCTTCATCGATCCGAAAATATCAGTACGTTGAAATGTGTTTAGAAAATTGTCCCTGTAGTCCAAACAATGGCTTGAATTGAGAAGGTTAAGCTTGGATTTTGGTGGCCTGGAGACTGTGCTTCTCACAGACCGTTTTTCTTCCCGACAAAAAGACCCCAAATATCGATGGTCATGTGACATGAAGCAAAATTGGTTCCATAATTACATTTGCACCAGGAAATACGGAGTCATTGTCAACGAAAGAACTCATTCCTGGAAGTAGCATGCAACATTTCCGAGCTCTATTTGGGCCCTCAACGGCTCCTTCATTGATCCGAAAATGTCAGTACGTTGAAATGTGTTTAGAAAATTATACCTGGAGTCCAAACAATGGCTTGAATTGAGAAAGTTAAGCTTGGGTGTTGGTGGCCTGGAGACTGTGCTTCTCACAGACTGTTTTTCTTCCTGACAAAAAGACCCCAAATATCGATGGTCATGTGGCATGAAGCAAAATTGGTTCCATAATTACATTTGTACCAGGAAATACGGAGTAATTGTCAGCGAAAGAACTCATTCCTGGAAGTAGCATGCAACATTTCCGAGCTCCATTTGGGCCCTGAACGGCTCCTTCATCGATCCAAAAATGTCAGTACGTTGTAATGTGTTTAGAAAATTGTCCCTGGAGTCCAAACAATGGCTTGAATTGAGAAAGTTAGGCTTGGGTTTTGGTGGCCTGGAGACTGTGCTTCTTACAGACTGTTTTTCTTCCTGACAAAAAGACCCCAAATATCGATGGTCATGTGACATGAAGCAAAATTGGTTCCATTATTACATTTGTGCCAGGAAATCCGGAGTCATTGTCAACGAAAGAACTCATTCCTGGAAGTAGCATGCAACATTTCCGAGCTCTATTTTGGACCTGAACGGCTCCTTCATCAATCCGAAAATGTCAGTACGTTGAAATGTGTTTAGAAAATTGTCCCTGGAGTCCAAACAAGGGCTTGAATTGAGAAAGTTAAGCTTGGGTTTTGGTGGCCTGGAGACTGTGCTTCTCACAGACTGTTTTTCTTCCTGACGAAAAGACCCCAAATATCGATGGTCATGTGACATGAAGCAACATTGGTTCCATAATTACATTTATACCAGAAAATCCGGAGACATGGTCAACGAAAGAACTCAATCCTGGAAGTAGCATGCAACATTTGCGAGCTCTATTTGGGCCCTGAACGGCTCATTCATGGATCCGAAAATGTCAGTACGTTGAAATGTGTTTAGAAAATTGTCCCTGGAGTCCAAACAATGGCTTGAATTGAGAAGGTTAAGCTTGGGTTTTGGTGGCCTGGAGACTGTGCTTCTCACACACTGTTTTTCTTCCTGACAAAAAGACCCCAAATATCGATGGTCATGTGACATGAAGCAAAATTGGTTCCATAATTACATTTGTACCAGGAAATACGGAGTCATTGTCAAATAAAGAACTCATTCCTGGAAGTAGCATGCAACATTTACGAGCTCTATTTGGGCCCTGAACGGCTCCTTCATCGATCCGAAAATGTCAGTACGTTAAAATGTGTTTAGAAAATTGTCCCTGGAGTCCAAACAATGGCTTGAATTGAGAAGGTTAAGCTTGGGTTTTGGTGATCTGGAGACTGTGCTTCTCACACACTGTTTTTCTTCCCGACAAAAAGACTCCAAATATCGATGGTCATGTGACATGAAGGAAAATTGGTTCCATAATTACATTTGTACCAGGAAATACGGAGTCATTGTCAAATAAAGAACTCATTCCTGGAAGTATCATGCAACATTTACGAGCTCTATTTGGGCCCTGAACGGCTCCTTCATCGATCCGAAAATGTCAGTACGTTGAAATGTGTTTAGAAAATTGTCCCTGGAGTCCAAACAATGGCTTGAATTGAGAAAGTTAAGCTTGGGTTTTTTTGGCCTGGAGACTGTGCTTCTCACATACTGTTTTTCTTCCTGACAAAAAGACCCCAAATATCGATCGTCATGTGACATGAAGCAAAATTGATTCCATAATTACATTTTTACCAGGAAATACGGAGTCATTGTCAACGAAAGAACTCATTCCTGGAAGTAGCATGAAACATTTCCGAGCTCGATTTGGGCCATGAACGGCTCCTTCATCGATCCGAAAATGTCAGTACGTTGAAATGTGTTTAGAAAATTGTCCCTGGAGTCCAAACAATGGCTTGAATTGAGAAGGTTAAGCTTGGGTGTTGGTGGCCTGAAGACTGTGCTTCTCACACACTGCTTTTCTTTCCGACAAAAAGACCCCAAATATCGATGGTCATGTGACATGAAGCAAAATTGGTTCCATAATTACATTTGTACCAGGAAATACGGAGTCATTGTCAACGAAAGAACTCATTCCTGGAAGTACCATGCAACATTTACGAGCTCTATTTGGGTCCTCAACGGCTCCTTCATCGATCCGAAAATGTCAGTACGTTGAAATGTGTTTAGAAAATTATCCCTGGAGTCCAAACAATGGCTTGAATTGAGAAAGGTAAGCTTGGGTTTTGGTGGCCTGGAGACTGTGCTTCTCACAGACTGTTTTTCTTCCCGACAAAAAGACCCCAAGTCGTAGTCACGGAATATGCCGACTTCATTTTCGGCTCTGATAGCCAATGAAATACACCGAATTGACGAAATGACGTCATGTTTTAAGATCGGCTGAACCGCACTCCCAAAATTATAGTGCAGTCTCGGTGAGAGAGTTTAAAAAGGAGAGAGGAGGAGGCAGTTTCGTTTTCGTTCCATCAGTCGACTGGAGAGTTTTGACACTGTGCGAGTGTGGCATTCTGGCAGATCGAGATGTGTAAAACCTTTTATACCCGTCACTTAATTGATTACTTGTTTCCCGGCGCACACTTGTTAATATTCTCAAATAAATGAATGTTGCAAGTTTCCGCGCTACTGCATGATTGGAGCACATGGCATGACTGAAAGCCGCCGTTTTGTGTGCTAAGTTTGAAAACATTTCTTGCAAGGAAAACTTGATTTATTTCATCAAGCGAAAGCATCCGTTTTACTGCAATTTTCAGATTGACTGATCTTATCGTCTAGCATCATTTGTCATCTAGCAAAATTAATGTTCTTGATTCTTACCATATCCGTAATGACACCTCGTTGAACAGGTCAGGGAAAAGGACTAACTAGGATATATATCCCAATTGGGATAAAATATCCCAATTTGGATATTTTTTCATACTTCCATATTTTCAAGCTGGCATATTTTGCTAGTTCTCCTGTTCGTATAAAGACATACAACAGTGGTTAGTGATGGGAAGTATACTGCAGCAACAACATCAAAAAGTATTGCACGTAATTGCAATTGCACAGAGAATAATGTCAGCGAGAAAAGGTGAGCAAAAGTATACAATTGTATTGGCAGTTTTGTGAAGTAGATTCTATCTTGTTTTTGTAGTTTAGATGCCGAAATTCGACATTGCCGATTAGTATGAAAATCGGTGAAAATATCCCAATTAGGATATATTTCAATATCCAAACTACCCCACTTAGTCCTTTGCTCTGACCTGTTGAAGTTGACAAAATAATTTTCCGTTTGGGCCAGGCAGTGAAGGTAAAATTAATTTTTGATGTTAATAATGGTTTTCCGTGTCTGTGATTTGAATTTTTTAGTAACGTAAGGGTATTTTTGCTGTGTGCAATTGCTGAATGTGATTTTAAAATAATTATTTGATGTACCGGTAGGCATACGTGTAATCTTGAAGAAGACCTCTAGGCTACTTATAGTATTTTCTGGTTGTCAATTGCCACACAAATAAATGAATATGAATCAGATTCAGTGACTTTATTCTTGTACATGTCTACAATAACAATGTCATTGATCTTTGGCTGCAGGTTGCAGTGTGCATGAATACATAAACCATGAATGAATGCCGCTATGCATCCTGGGCAACAATGTTCACTACGATGCGGACACCGACCTCGGCAATATTGTAGGTTTACTACCAAAATGTTATCTTGTCTAGTTCAGATAATATACAATTTTTAATCTTCGGTGTTGTGTTCTTTATCGGGGAACGGTAATTCCATTGGGTCGTCAAACAATTGTGATAGCAGTTGAACGCCTCGACAAAATTGTTTCCATCGTCCACTGGTACCACATATGCAACTCTCATTTGCCTAGACTTTCTTTACAGTATTGATGAAGTCTCTTCAATAATTAGAGCTACGCTTCACAAATTCATACCACGTATGCAAGGAGAGACACATCAGAAATATATTGAACAGGACCAATTCCTTCCCTGTTTTTTAGCAGCCTTGGATGCTTTCATTCTGAATTCTGGTTTCAGATTGCTATCGCTACTGTTTGATGCGAATGATTCAGCAAGATATTCTGCCTTTTCAAGATTAGTTCTCCTTGCTTTGTTTAGTACAGGTATTGTGTTAGTTGTTTTTCTATGAATGCTTTTTTTTATTCCATACTTTCTTTCAGTTAGTTTTCGTATCTATAGTGTTGCAAAAAGCTTCCCAGCATCTTGATTTGGCTTCTTTGACGCTTTTTTCTGCTATTATTTTCAGATCCTTATAACTTTTATGATCACTCTGGAGCCGCCTTTTTTTGAATTTTCTGGGTGCTTTTGTCTTTGCCGCGATATTCTTTCCACACCCTTGGTCCCACCAGAGCACCGGATTTTTGTTGGTTCGCTTAATCGTAACTGGAATATGTCTTTGTGCTATGTTTAGCAGTTTGCTGGTTATATTTTCATTGAAATCGTCTATATCATTACTTATTATATCGTCATGTATTAGACTTTGACAATCCTTTTGGAAGCTTTCCCAGTCTGCCTTGAAGAATTGGAAGTGTGGGGGAGAGTCTGTCTTTTCAAAGTCTGGTTTCATGCTAAATTTAGTTAGGATAGGAAAGTGGTCGCTGTCTAGTGTATCTGGTAAACCTGCCCATTCTGGTTTAACTGCTAGTTCGAGGGAGACTATTGTTAGGTCAATTGGAGTGAGTTTACCTGTTCTCGTATCTATTCTCTTCCCCTTCTGAGTTCATGAATACAAGATTATTATCATCTAACCATTTTTCTACTGATTTACACCTATCATCTGACGTGGTGCAGATTTCGTCCCAGATTGGGTTATGGCTATAGTAATCTCCGCAGATTATAATTGGCGTGTCGTATTTAGGGGTGATTTTGTTAAGTTCTTTTTCTGATATTGTTTTCAGAGTGCCAGGGGAGTACAAATTCACAATATTTATAGGTTTATTATTTTGGAACACCCGTATAGCTTGCCATTCGAGGTCTTCACTTTCTGGGCTATTGTCTAATTATAGCTGTATGAGTTCTTCCTTAACTAGTGTGAGGTTGCCTCCCTTTGGGCCGTTTAGTCTGTCTGGTCTATATGGCTTATATCCCTTTATTGCAAATTTATTTTTTCCTGGCTTAAGAAATATTTCCTGTATACATATGATGTCAGGGCTTATTTCATTTACTAGGATTTTGAGATTGTCTCCGTTTTTTCCAATGCCATTGGCATTCCATTGTAGTATTGATAACTTATTTATATTGAAGTTTATAGATTGTTTGAGTCCTATGGGTGTAAGGAAATGCATGTATTTATACTGAGATATTATGCGTATCTTCATATTTAAAATTCCAGTTAAAGAAATCTTGGCCTATTTTAGCTATGATTGTGGGTTTTTTCTTGTTATTCAGCTTGGACTGACTGGGGTCGGTAATTGAGTTTATCGCTAACGTTATAAAATCCAGGAGGTCAAGTTTGGTCATTGAAATTCTTTCACTTTCCATCTTATTGTCTTCTATTTCTATTGTTTCCTCGGGCTTGGTTGTCACAACAGGTGTTGCTATTGTTCACCCACGTTTGTTCTCCTATGTGTCATTGTTAGACTTAGCTTTTGGTTGAGTTTGGTTTCTTTTACTGCCTCTGAGTATGAAATCCCTTTGTTTGCTTTTATGAACTGTGCGGGCAATTTTGTAAGCCGGACAGCCCTTGTATCCCGCTGAGTGATTAGCTTTACAATTGGCACAGATAATTTTTGATTCGGAGCAAAGATCATAGGTGTGATTTCCTGAACATTTAGGACAAACAAATTGCGATTTGCAAAATTTTTGAAGATGTCCGAAGTTTTTACATTTGAAACATCGCTTAGGGGTATCATAAAAAGGTTTTACTGTGATATTGTGTAGCCAGAGTCGGATAGTTCCTGGAAGTTTTGTTCCTTTGAACACTAACATAACACTAGTAGTATCGTTCTTATCTTTCTGTAATCTTTTAGCGTATATGACATTTTGATCTGAAAGTTTTTGCTTGATATCCTCTAGCTGGATGTTCAGGTCAATTCCATAAATTACTCCTTTGCATTGCTCTCTACGCTGTATGAATTGTTTCACCGAGACAGGTTTATCTGCTAGCAGGTCTAAACGTAGTAGTTTGTGATTTGCAGTGGACTTTCAGATCACCATCCGCAAGTTCAAAAATTTGATGTACGTCACCAGCAATGCAATCTCACGTAGGCTCCGTTGCAAGAAACAGGTAATACACGAGTAGGCCGAATATTGTATGTCCTCCTACACTACACTCGTTAAAAGCGCTTATTCGGACCTTGTAATAACTTGATATGGAACGGGATCATAACAATCATTTATCTTAGTCAGAAATGTTTCGATTTTATGCATACTACATGGTATGATAGCATTGGCCTTGCATATATGCTATTTAGACCTATGCAGAATTACTTCCCCTTGGTGAGGCATATATGTTACGATTAGTGACCTGTATGTCCTATTATTGTCAATGTGAATGTCAAAGTGATTAATTTTCAATACGGATCACACCAACACCCTGATCTAAAGTGAATGAGAGCGTATTATTCGGATTTTGTCCCTTTTATCTCGAAGTTTGTTCTCCCACCCCCCAATCTTTTGGAACAGTCGGAATACAAAAATATTGACAATTTGGCTCGAATTTCAGCTATTTTTGCATTTATTTTGCTCCTCATGCCTCATTCGAAAGCTGGTCATCACTCCCGATCTTTGTACATGGGTCTAATTGTCACGGTCAATGCATAATGCTATGATATTCTTATTGAGCTCGTAAACTCTTGATTTTTCAGCAAAAGTCGCAAAACCAAAGATGGGGTAGGGGGAAAGTGATTGACGGTATATCCGATAATACTGCATACTACAAGCAAGTGTCGCATACCAAGAAACTCGCAAACACTGCCAGATTGTCATAGTCTTGAGAACAGAAATTCTGAGAAAACACCCTAGCCTTTAAAGGTGCACTCCACACTTGCCACGGTTTCGCACAAAGTGGCCCCTCCTAATTTTATAATAAGGAAGGTCGCCCGATTTTGACAGCATGGTAATTCTTCTTGCCTTTCTACTAACTGATATCTATAGTATCACCCTGCTGGACGTACCCATCTCTCCAAACGAGGATATAACAATTGCTTGTTGATCGCACCCACTCGCCACTACAGAGTTAATCGTGTCCGGAATTGAATATCTGGCGGGCCATTTAGGTGTCGAATGCACCCTTAATGTAGGCTCCGTTGCGCGGTTATAATACACGAGTAGGCCGAATATTGTATGTCCTCCTACACTACACTCGTTAAAAGCGCTTATTCGGACCTTGTAATAACTTGATATGGAACGGGATCATAACAATCATTTATCTTAGTCAGAAATGTTTCGATTTTATGCATACTACATGGTATGATAGCATTGGCCTTGCATATATGCTATTTAGACCTATACAGAATTTCCTCCCCTTGGTTAGGCATGTATGTTACGATTAGTGACCTGTATGTCCTATTATTGTCAATGTGAATGTCACAGTGATTAATTTTCAATACGGATCACACCAAAACCCTGAACTAAAGTGAATGAGAGCGTATTATTCTGGTTTTGTCCCTTTATCTCGAAGTTTGTACTCCCACCCCCCAATCTTTTGGAAAAGTTGGAATGAAAAATTATTGACAATTTGGCTCGAATTTCAGCTATTTTTGCGTTTATTTTGCTCCTGATGCCTCATTCGAAAGCTGGTCACCACTCCCGGTCTTTGTTAATGGGTCTGATTGTCACGGTCAATGCATAATGCTATGATATTCTTACTGAGCTTGTAAACTCGTGATTTTTCAGCAAAAGTCGCAAAACCAAAGATGGGGTAGGGGGAAAGTGATTGACGGTATATCCGATAATACTGCATACTACAAGCAAGTGTCGCATACCAAGAAACTCGCAAACACTCCCAGATTGCCATAGTCTTGAGAACAGAAATTCTGAGAAAACACCCCAGCCTTTAAAGGTGCACTCCACACTTGCCACGGTTTCGCACAAAGTGGCCCCTCCCTAATTTTATAATAAGGAAGGTCGCCCGATTTTGACAGCATGGTAATTCTTCTTGCCTTTCTACTAACTGATATCTATAGTATCACCCTGCTGGACGTACCCATTCTCCAAACGAGGATATAACAATTGCTTGTTGATTGCACCCACTGCCACTACAGAGTTAATCGTGTCCGAATTGAATATCTGGCGGGCCATTTAGGTGCTCGAATGGACCCTTAATGTAGGCTCCGTTGCGCGGTTATAATACACGAGTAGGCCGAATATTGTATGTCCTCCTACACTACACTCGTTAAAAGCGCTTATTCGGACCTTGTAATAACTTGATATGGAACGGGATCATAAAAATCATTTATCTTAGTCAGAAATGTTTCGATTTTATGCATACTACATGGTATGATAGCATTGGCCTTGCATATATGCTATTTAGACCTATACAGAATTACCTCCCCTTGGTTAGGCATATATGTTACGATTAGTGACCTGTACGTCCTATTATTGTCAATGTGAATGTCAAAGTGATTAATTTTCAATACGGATCACACCAACACCCTGATCTAAAGTGAATGAGAGCGTATTATTCAGGTTTTGTCCCTTTTATCTCGAAGTTTGTTCTCCCACCCCCCAATCTTTTGGAACAGTCGGAATACAAAAATATTGACAATTTGGCTCGAATTTCAGCTATTTTTGCATTTATTTTGCTCCTCATGCCTCATTCGAAAGCTGGTCATCACTCCCGATCTTTGTACATGGGTCTAATTGTCACGGTCAATGCATAATGCTATGATATTCTTATTGAGCTCGTAAACTCTTGATTTTTCAGCAAAAGTCGCAAAACCAAAGATGGGGTAGGGGGAAAGTGATTGACGGTATATCCGATAATACTGCATACTACAAGCAAGTGTCGCATACCAAGAAACTCGCAAACACTGCCAGATTGTCATAGTCTTGAGAACAGAAATTCTGAGAAAACACCCTAGCCTTTAAAGGTGCACTCCACACTTGCCACGGTTTCGCACAAAGTGGCCCCTCCCTAATTTTATAATAAGGAAGGTCGCCCGATTTTGACAGCATGGTAATTCTTCTTGCCTTTCTACTAACTGATATCTATAGTATCACCCTGCTGGACGTACCCATCTCTCCAAACGAGGATATAACAATTGCTTGTTGATCGCACCCACTCGCCACTACAGAGTTAATCGTGTCCGGAATTGAATATCTGGCGGGCCATTTAGGTGTCGAATGCACCCTTAATGTAGGCTCCGTTGCGCGGTTATAATACACGAGTAGGCCGAATATTGTATGTCCTCCTACACTACACTCGTTAAAAGCGCTTATTCGGACCTTGTAATAACTTGATATGGAACGGGATCATAACAATCATTTATCTTAGTCAGAAATGTTTCGATTTTATGCATACTACATGGTATGATAGCATTGGCCTTGCATATATGCTATTTAGACCTATGCAGAATTACTTCCCCTTGGTGAGGCATATATGTTACGATTAGTGACCTGTATGTCCTATTATTGTCAATGTGAATGTCAAAGTGATTAATTTTCAATACGGATCACACCAACACCCTGATCTAAAGTGAATGAGAGCGTATTATTCGGATTTTGTCCCTTTTATCTCGAAGTTTGTTCTCCCACCCCCCAATCTTTTGGAACAGTCGGAATACAAAAATATTGACAATTTGGCTCGAATTTCAGCTATTTTTGCATTTATTTTGCTCCTCATGCCTCATTCGAAAGCTGGTCATCACTCCCGATCTTTGTACATGGGTCTAATTGTCACGGTCAATGCATAATGCTATGATATTCTTATTGAGCTCGTAAACTCTTGATTTTTCAGCAAAAGTCGCAAAACCAAAGATGGGGTAGGGGGAAAGTGATTGACGGTATATCCGATAATACTGCATACTACAAGCAAGTGTCGCATACCAAGAAACTCGCAAACACTCCCAGATTGCCATAGTCTTGAGAACAGAAATTCTGAGAAAACACCCTAGCCTTTAAAGGTGCACTCCACACTTGCCACGGTTTCGCACAAAGTGGCCCCTCCCTAATTTTATAATAAGGAAGGTCGCCCGATTTTGACAGCATGGTAATTCTTCTTGCCTTTCTACTAACTGATATCTATAGTATCACCCTGCTGGACGTACCCATCTCTCCAAACGAGGATATAACAATTGCTTGTTGATCGCACCCACTCGCCACTACAGAGTTAATCGTGTCCGGAATTGAATATCTGGCGGGCCATTTAGGTGTCGAATGCACCCTTAATGTAGGCTCCGTTGCGCGGTTATAATACACGAGTAGGCCGAATATTGTATGTCCTCCTACACTACACTCGTTAAAAGCGCTTATTCGGACCTTGTAATAACTTGATATGGAACGGGATCATAACAATCATTTATCTTAGTCAGAAATGTTTCGATTTTATGCATACTATATGGTATGATAGCATTGGCCTTGCATATATGCTATTTAGACCTATGCAGAATTACTTCCCCTTGGTGAGGCATATATGTTACGATTAGTGACCTGTATGTCCTATTATTGTCAATGTGAATGTCAAAGTGATTAATTTTCAATACGGATCACACCAACACCCTGATCTAAAGTGAATGAGAGCGTATTATTCGGATTTTGTCCCTTTTATCTCGAAGTTTGTTCTCCCACCCCCCAATCTTTTGGAACAGTCGGAATACAAAAATATTGACAATTTGGCTCGAATTTCAGCTATTTTTGCATTTATTTTGCTCCTCATGCCTCATTCGAAAGCTGGTCATCACTCCCGATCTTTGTACATGGGTCTAATTGTCACGGTCAATGCATAATGCTATGATATTCTTATTGAGCTCGTAAACTCTTGATTTTTCAGCAAAAGTCGCAAAACCAAAGATGGGGTAGGGGGAAAGTGATTGACGGTATATCCGATAATACTGCATACTACAAGCAAGTGTCGCATACCAAGAAACTCGCAAACACTCCCAGATTGCCATAGTCTTGAGAACAGAAATTCTGAGAAAACACCCTAGCCTTTAAAGGTGCACTCCACACTTGCCACGGTTTCGCACAAAGTGGCCCCTCCCTAATTTTATAATAAGGAAGGTCGCCCGATTTTGACAGCATGGTAATTCTTCTTGCCTTTCTAATAACTGATATCTATAGTATCACCCTGCTGGACGTACCCATCTCTCCAAACGAGGATATAACAATTGCTTGTTGATCGCACCCACTCGCCACTACAGAGTTAATCGTGTCCGGAATTGAATATCTGGCGGGCCATTTAGGTGTCGAATGCACCCTTAATGTAGGCTCCGTTGCGCGGTTATAACCACAATGAGTAGGCCAAATATTGTATGTCCTCCTACACTACACTCGTTAAAAGCGCTTATTCGGACCTTGTAATAACTTGATATGGAACGGGATCATAACAATCATTTATCTTAGTCAGAAATGTTTCGATTTTATGCATACTACATGGTATGATAGCATTGGCCTTGCATATATGCTATTTAGACCTATACAGAATTACCTCCCCTTGGTTAGGCATATATGTTACGATTAGTGACCTGTACGTCCTATTATTGTCAATGTGAATGTCAAAGTGATTAATTTTCAATACGGATCACACCAACACCCTGATCTAAGGTGAATGGGAGCGTATTTTTCTGGTTTTGTCCCTTTTATCTCGAAGTTTGTACTCCCACCCCCCAATCTTTTGGAAAAGTCGGAATGAGAAATTATTGACAATTTGGCTCGAATTTCAGCTATTTTTGCGATTATTTTGCTTCTCATGCCTGATTCGACAGCTGGTCATCACTCCCGATCTTTGTGCATGGGTCTGATTGTCACGGTCAATGCATAATGCTATAATATTCTTATTGAGCTCTTAAACTCGTGAATTTTCAGCAAAAGTCGCAAAACGAAAGATGGGGTAGGGGGAAAGTGATTGACGGGATATCCCTTGAAACTGCATACTACAAGCAAGTGTCGCATGACAAGAAACTCGCAAATACTTCCAGATTGGCATAACCTTGAGAACAGAAATTCTTAGAAAACACCCTAACCTTTAAGGTTGCACTCCACACTTGCCAGGGTTTCGTACAAATGACCCCTCCCTAATTTTATAATAAGGAACGTCGCCCGATTTTGACAGCATGGTAGTTCTTCTTATCTTTCTACTAACTGATATCTATAGTATCACCCTGCTGGACGTAACCATTTCTCCAAAATAGGATATAACAATTGCTTGTTGATCGCACCCACTCGCCACTACAGAGTTAATCGTGTCCGGAATTGAATATCTGGCGGGCCATTTAGGTGTCGAATGCACCCTTAATGTAGGCTCCGTTGCGCGGTTATAATACACGAGTAGGCCGAATATTGTATGTCCTCCTACACTACACTCGTTAAAAGCGCTTATTCGGACCTTGTAATAACTTGATATGGAACGGGATCATAACAATCATTTATCTTAGTCAGAAATGTTTCGATTTTATGCATACTATATGGTATGATAGCATTGGCCTTGCATATATGCTATTTAGACCTATGCAGAATTACTTCCCCTTGGTGAGGCATATATGTTACGATTAGTGACCTGTATGTCCTATTATTGTCAATGTGAATGTCAAAGTGATTAATTTTCAATACGGATCACACCAACACCCTGATCTAAAGTGAATGAGAGCGTATTATTCGGATTTTGTCCCTTTTATCTCGAAGTTTGTTCTCCCACCCCCCAATCTTTTGGAACAGTCGGAATACAAAAATATTGACAATTTGGCTCGAATTTCAGCTATTTTTGCATTTATTTTGCTCCTCATGCCTCATTCGAAAGCTGGTCATCACTCCCGATCTTTGTACATGGGTCTAATTGTCATGGTCAATGCATAATGCTATGATATTCTTATTGAGCTCGTAAACTCTTGATTTTTCAGCAAAAGTCGCAAAACCAAAGATGGGGTAGGGGGAAAGTGATTGGCGGGATATCCGATAAAACTGCATACTACAAGCAAGTGTCGCATACCAAGAGACTCGCAAACACTCCTACATTGTCATAGCCTGGAGAACAGAATTTCTGAGAAAACACCCTAGCCTTAAGGGTGCACTCCACACTAGGCCACGGTTTCGCACAAATGGCCCCCCCCTAATTTTATAATAAGGAAGGACGCCCGATTTTGACAGCATGGTAATTCTTCTTACCTTTCTACTAGCTGATATCTATAGTATCACCCTGCTGGACGTAACCATTTCTCCAAACGAGGATATAACAATTGCTTGTTGATCGCACCCACTCGCCACTACAGAGTTAATCGTGTCCGGAATTGAATATCTGGCGGGCCATTTAGGTGTCGAATGCACCCTTAATGTAGGCTCCGTTGCGCGGTTATAATACACGAGTAGGCCGAATATTGTATGTCTTCCTACACTACACTCGTTAAAAGCGCTTATTCGGACCTTGTAATAACTTGATATGGAACGGGATCATAACAATCATTTATCTTAGTCAGAAATGTTTCGATTTTATGCATACTACATGGTATGATAGCATTGGCCTTGCATATATGCTATTTAGACCTATGCAGAATTACTTCCCCTTGGTGAGGCATATATGTTACGCTTAGTGACCTGTATGTCCTATTATTGTCAATGTGAATGTCAAAGTGATTAATTTTCAATACGGATCACACCAACACCCTGATCTAAAGTGAATGAGAGCGTATTATTCGGATTTTGTCCCTTTTATCTCGAAGTTTGTTCTCCCACCCCCCAATCTTTTGGAACAATCGGAATACAAAAATATTGACAATTTGGCTCGAATTTCAGCTATTTTTGCATTTATTTTGCTCCTCATGCCTCATTCGAAAGCTGGTCATCACTCCCGATCTTTGTACATGGGTCTAATTGTCACGGTCAATGCATAATGCTATGATATTCTTATTGAGCTCGTTAACTCTTGATTTTTCAGCAAAAGTCGCAAAACCAAAGATGGGGTAGGGGGAAAGTGATTGACGGTATATCCGATAATACTGCATACTACAAGCAAGTGTCGCATACCAAGAAACTCGCAAACACTCCCAGATTGCCATAGTCTTGAGAACAGAAATTCTGAGAAAACACCCTAGCCTTTAAAGGTGCACTCCACACTTGCCACGGTTTCGCACAAAGTGGCCCCTCCCTAATTTTATAATAAGGAAGGTCGCCCGATTTTGACAGCATGGTAATTCTTCTTGCCTTTCTACTAACTGATATCTATAGTATCACCCTGCCGGACGTACCCATCTCTCCAAACGAGGATATAACAATTGCTTGTTGCTCGCACCCACTCGCCACTACAGAGTTAATCGTGTCCGGAATTGAATATCTGGCGGGCCATTTAGGTGTCGAATGCACCCTTAATGTAGGCTCCGTTGCGCGGTTATAATACACGAGTAGGCCGAATATTGTATGTCCTCCTACACTACACTCGTTAAAAGCGCTTATTCGGACCTTGTAATAACTTGATATGGAACGGGATCATAACAATCATTTATCTTAGTCAGAAATGTTTCGATTTTATGCATACTACATGGTATGATAGCATTGGCCTTGTATATATGCTATTTAGACCTATACAGAATTACCTCCCCTTGGTTAGGCATGTATGTTACGATTAGTGACCTGTATGTCCTATTATTGTCAATGTGAATGTCAAAGTGATTAATTTTCAATACGGATCACACCAACCCCCTGATCTAAAGTGAATGAGAGCGTATTATTCGGATTTTGTCCCTTTTATCTCGAAGTTTGTTCTCCCACCCCCCAATCTTTTGGAACAGTCGGAATAAAAAAATATTGACAATTTGGCTCCAATTTCAGCTATTTTTGCATTTATTTTGCTCCTCATGCCTCATTCGAAAGCTGGTCATCACTCCCGATCTTTGTACATGGGTCTAATTGTCACGGTCAATGCATAATGCTATGATATTCTTATTGAGCTCGTAAACTCTTGATTTTTCAGCAAAAGTCGCAAAACCAAAGATGGGGTAGGGGGAAAGTGATTGACGGTATATCCGATAATACTGCATACTACAAGCAAGTGTCGCATACCAAGAAACTCGCAAACACTGCCACATTGTCATAGTCTTGAGAACAGAAATTCTGAGAAAACACCCTAGCCTTTAAAGGTGCACTCCACACTTGCCACGGTTTCGCACAAAGTGGCCCCTCCCTACTTTTATAATAAGGAAGGTCGCCCGATTTTGACAGCATGGTAATTCTTCTTGCCTTTCTACTAACTGATATCTATAGTATCACCCTGCTGGACGTACCCATCTCTCCAAACGAGGATATAACAATTGCTTGTTGCTCGCACCCACTCGCCACTACAGAGTTAATCGTGTCCGGAATTGAATATCTGGCGGGCCATTTAGGTGTCGAATGCACCCTTAATGTAGGCTCCGTTGCGCGGTTATAATACACGAGTAGGCCGAATATTGTATGTCCTCCTACACTACACTCGTTAAAAGCGCTTATTCGGACCTTGTAATGACTTGATATGGAAGGGGATCATAAAAATCATTTATCTTAGTCAGAAATCTTTCGATTTTATGCATACTAAATGGTATGATAGCATTGGCCTTGCATATATTCTATTTAGACCTATACAGAATTACCTCCCATTGGTTAGGCATATATGTTACGATTAGTGACCTGTATGTCCTATTATTGTCTATGTGAATGTCAAAGTGATTAATTTTCAATACGGATCACACCAACACCCTGATCTAAAGTGAATGAGAGCGTATTATTCTGGTTTTGTCCCTTTTATCTCGAAGTTTGTACTCCCAACCCCCAATCTTTTGGAAAAGTGGGAATGAAAAATTATTGACAATTTGGCTCGAATTTCAGCTATTTTTGCGTTTATTTTGCTCATGATGCCTCATTCGAAAGCTGGTCACCACTCCCGATCTTTGTTAATGGGACTGATTGTCACGGTCAATGCATAATGCTATGGTATTCTTATTGAGCTTGTAAACTCGTGATTTTTCAGCAAAAGTCGCAAAACCAAAGATGGGGTAGGGGGAAAGTGATTGACGGGATATCCGATAAAACTGCATACTACAAGCAAGTGTCGCATACCAAGAAACTCGCAAACACTCCCAGATTGTCATAGTCTTGAGAACAGAAATTCTGAGAAAACACCCTAGCCTTTAAAGGTGCACTCCACACTTGCCACGGTTTCGCACAAAGTGGCCCCTCCCTAATTTTATAATAAGGAAGGTCGCCCGATTTTGACAGCATGGTAATTCTTCTTGCCTTTCTACTAACTGATATCTATAGTATCACCCTGCTGGACGTGCCCATCTCTCCAAACGAGGATATAACAATTGCTTGTTGATCGCACCCACTCGCCACTACAGAGTTAATCGTGTCCGGAATTGAATATCTGGCGGGCCATTTAGGTGTCGAATGCACCCTTAATGTAGGCTCCGTTGCGCGGTTATAATACACGAGTAGGCCGAATATTTTATGTCCTCCTACACTACACTCGTTAAAAGCGCTTATTCGGACCTTGTAATAACTTGATATGGAACGGGATCATAACAATCATTTATCTTAGTCAGAAATGTTTCGATTTTATGCATACTACATGGTATGATAGCATTGGCCTTGCATATATGCTATTTAGACCTATGCAGAATTACTTCCCCTTGGTGAGGCATATATGTTACGATTAGTGACCTGTATGTCCTATTATTGTCAATGTGAATGTCAAAGTGATTAATTTTCAATACGGATCACACCAACACCCTGATCTAAAGTGAATGAGAGCGTATTATTCGGATTTTGTACCTTTTATCTCGAAGTTTGTTCTCCCACCCCCCAATCTTTTGGAACAGTCGGAATACAAAAATATTGACAATTTGGCTCGAATTTCAGCTATTTTTGCATTTATTTTGCTCCTCATGCCTCATTCGAAAGCTGGTCATCACTCCCGATCTTTGTACATGGGTCTAATTGTCACGGTCAATGCATAATGCTATGATATTCTTATTGAGCTCGTAAACTCGTGATTTTTCAGCAAAAGTCGCAAAACCAAAGATGGGGTAGGGGGAAAGTGATTGACGGGATATCCGATAAAACTGCATACTACAAGCAAGTGTCGCATACCAAGAAATTCGCAAACACTGCCAGATTGTCATAGTCTTGAGAACAGAAATTCTGAGAAAACACCCTAGCCTTAAGGGTGCACTCCACACTAGGCCACGGTTTCGCACAAATGGCCCCTCCCTAATTTTATAATAAGGAAGGACGCCCGATTTTGACAGCATGGTAATTCTTCTTACCTTTCTACCAGCTGGTTTCTATAGTATCACCCTGCTGGACGTAACCATTTCTCCAAACGAGGATATAACAATTGCTTGTTGATCGCACCCACTCGCCACTACAGAGTTAATCGTGTCCGGAATTGAATATCTGGCGGGCCATTTAGGTGTCGAATGCACCCTTAATGTAGGCTCCGTTGCGCGGTTATAATACACGAGTAGGCCGAATATTGTATGTCCTCCTACACTACACTCGTTAAAAGCGCTTATTCGGACCTTGTAATAACTTGATATGGAACGGGATCATAACAATCATTTATCTTAGTCAGAAATGTTTCGATTTTATGCATACTACATGGTATGATAGCATTGGCCTTGCATATATGCTATTTAGACCTATGCAGAATTACTTCCCCTTGGTGAGGCATATATGTTACGATTAGTGACCTGTATGTCCTATTATTGTCAATGTGAATGTCAAAGTGATTAATTTTCAATACGGATCACACCAACACCCTGATCTAAAGTGAATGAGAGCGTATTATTCGGATTTTGTCCCTTTTATCTCGAAGTTTGTTCTCCCACCCCCCAATCTTTTGGAACAGTCGGAATACAAAAATATTGACAATTTGGCTCGAATTTCAGCTATTTTTGCATTTATTTTGCTCCTCATGCCTCATTCGAAAGCTGGTCATCACTCCCGATCTTTGTACATGGGTCTAATTGTCACGGTCAATGCATAATGCTATGATATTCTTATTGAGCTCGTAAACTCTTGATTTTTCAGCAAAAGTCGCAAAACCAAAGATGGGGTAGGGGGAAAGTGATTGACGGTATATCCGATAATACTGCATACTACAAGCAAGTGTCGCATACCAAGAAACTCGCAAACACTCCCAGATTGTCATAGTCTTGAGAACAGAAATTCTGAGAAAACACCCTAGCCTTTAAAGGTGCACTCCACACTTGCCACGGTTTCGCACAAAGTGGCCCCTCCCTAATTTTATAATAAGGAAGGTCGCCCGATTTTGACAGCATGGTAATTCTTCTTGCCTTTCTACTAACTGATATCTATAGTATCACCCTGCTGGACGTACCCATCTCTCCAAACGAGGATATAACAATTGCTTGTTGATCGCACCCACTCGCCACTACAGAGTTAATCGTGTCCGGAATTGAATATCTGGCGGGCCATTTAGGTGTCGAATGCACCCTTAATGTAGGCTCCGTTGCGCGGTTATAATACACGAGTAGGCCGAATATTGTATGTCCTCCTACACTACACTCGTTAAAAGCGCTTATTCGGACCTTGTAATAACTTGATATGGAACGGGATCATAACAATCATTTATCTTAGTCAGAAATGTTTCGATTTTATGCATACTACATGGTATGATAGCATTGGCCTTGCATATATGCTATTTAGACCTATGCAGAATTACTTCCCCTTGGTGAGGCATATATGTTACGATTAGTGACCTGTATGTCCTATTATTGTCAATGTGAATGTCAAAGTGATTAATTTTCAATACGGATCACACCAACACCCTGATCTAAAGTGAATGAGAGCGTATTATTCGGATTTTGTCCCTTTTATCTCGAAGTTTGTTCTCCCACCCCCCAATCTTTTGGAACAGTCGGAATACAAAAATATTGACAATTTGGCTCGAATTTCAGCTATTTTTGCATTTATTTTGCTCCTCATGCCTCATTCGAAAGCTGGTCATCACTCCCGATCTTTGTACATGGGTCTAATTGTCACGGTCAATGCATAATGCTATGATATTCTTATTGAGCTCGTAAACTCTTGATTTTTCAGCAAAAGTCGCAAAACCAAAGATGGGGTAGGGGGAAAGTGATTGACGGTATATCCGATAATACTGCATACTACAAGCAAGTGTCGCATACCAAGAAACTCGCAAACACTGCCAGATTGTCATAGTCTTGAGAACAGAAATTCTGAGAAAACACCCTAGCCTTTAAAGGTGCACTCCACACTTGCCACGGTTTCGCACAAAGTGGCCCCTCCCTAATTTTATAATAAGGAAGGTCGCCCGATTTTGACAGCATGGTAATTCTTCTTGCCTTTCTACTAACTGATATCTATAGTATCACCCTGCTGGACGTACCCATCTCTCCAAACGAGGATATAACAATTGCTTGTTGATCGCACCCACTCGCCACTACAGAGTTAATCGTGTCCGGAATTGAATATCTGGCGGGCCATTTAGGTGTCGAATGCACCCTTAATGTAGGCTCCGTTGCGCGGTTATAATACACGAGTAGGCCGAATATTGTATGTCCTCCTACACTACACTCGTTAAAAGCGCTTATTCGGACCTTGTAATAACTTGATATGGAACGGGATCATAACAATCATTTATCTTAGTCAGAAATGTTTCGATTTTATGCATACTACATGGTATGATAGCATTGGCCTTGCATATATGCTATTTAGACCTATGCAGAATTACTTCCCCTTGGTGAGGCATATATGTTACGATTAGTGACCTGTATGTCCTATTATTGTCAATGTGAATGTCAAAGTGATTAATTTTCAATACGGATCACACCAACACCCTGATCTAAAGTGAATGAGAGCGTATTATTCGGATTTTGTCCCTTTTATCTCGAAGTTTGTTCTCCCACCCCCCAATCTTTTGGAACAGTCGGAATACAAAAATATTGACAATTTGGCTCGAATTTCAGCTATTTTTGCATTTATTTTGCTCCTCATGCCTCATTCGAAAGCTGGTCATCACTCCCGATCTTTGTACATGGGTCTAATTGTCACGGTCAATGCATAATGCTATGATATTCTTATTGAGCTCGTAAACTCTTGATTTTTCAGCAAAAGTCGCAAAACCAAAGATGGGGTAGGGGGAAAGTGATTGACGGTATATCCGATAATACTGCATACTACAAGCAAGTGTCGCATACCAAGAAACTCGCAAACACTGCCAGATTGTCATAGTCTTGAGAACAGAAATTCTGAGAAAACACCCTAGCCTTTAAAGGTGCACTCCACACTTGCCACGGTTTCGCACAAAGTGGCCCCTCCCTAATTTTATAATAAGGAAGGTCGCCCGATTTTGACAGCATGGTAATTCTTCTTGCCTTTCTACTAACTGATATCTATAGTATCACCCTGCTGGACGTACCCATCTCTCCAAACGAGGATATAACAATTGCTTGTTGATCGCACCCACTCGCCACTACAGAGTTAATCGTGTCCGGAATTGAATATCTGGCGGGCCATTTAGGTGTCGAATGCACCCTTAATGTAGGCTCCGTTGCGCGGTTATAATACACGAGTAGGCCGAATATTGTATGTCTTCCTACACTACACTCGTTAAAAGCGCTTATTCGGACCTTGTAATAACTTGATATGGAACGGGATCATAACAATCATTTATCTTAGTCAGAAATGTTTCGATTTTATGCATACTACATGGTATGATAGCATTGGCCTTGCATATATGCTATTTAGACCTATGCAGAATTACTTCCCCTTGGTGAGGCATATATGTTACGATTAGTGACCTGTATGTCCTATTATTGTCAATGTGAATGTCAAAGTGATTAATTTTCAATACGGATCACACCAACACCCTGATCTAAAGTGAATGAGAGCGTATTATTCGGATTTTGTCCCTTTTATCTCGAAGTTTGTTCTCCCACCCCCCAATCTTTTGGAACAGTCGGAATACAAAAATATTGACAATTTGGCTCGAATTTCAGCTATTTTTGCATTTATTTTGCTCCTCATGCCTCATTCGAAAGCTGGTCATCACTCCCGATCTTTGTACATGGGTCTAATTGTCACGGTCAATGCATAATGCTATGATATTCTTATTGAGCTCGTAAACTCTTGATTTTTCAGCAAAAGTCGCAAAACCAAAGATGGGGTAGGGGGAAAGTGATTGACGGTATATCCGATAATACTGCATACTACAAGCAAGTGTCGCATACCAAGAAACTCGCAAACACTGCCAGATTGTCATAGTCTTGAGAACAGAAATTCTGAGAAAACACCCTAGCCTTTAAAGGTGCACTCCACACTTGCCACGGTTTCGCACAAAGTGGCCCCTCCCTAATTTTATAATAAGGAAGGTCGCCCGATTTTGACAGCATGGTAATTCTTCTTGCCTTTCTACTAACTGATATCTATAGTATCACCCTGCTGGACGTACCCATCTCTCCAAACGAGGATATAACAATTGCTTGTTGATCGCACCCACTCGCCACTACAGAGTTAATCGTGTCCGGAATTGAATATCTGGCGGGCCATTTAGGTGTCGAATGCACCCTTAATGTAGGCTCCGTTGCGCGGTTATAATACACGAGTAGGCCGAATATTTTATGTCCTCCTACACTACACTCGTTAAAAGCGCTTATTCGGACCTTGTAATAACTTGATATGGAACGGGATCATAACAATCATTTATCTTAGTCAGAAATGTTTCGATTTTATGCATACTACATGGTATGATAGCATTGGCCTTGCATATATGCTATTTAGACCTATACAGAATTACCTCCCCTTAGTTAGGCATGTATGTTACGATTAGTGACCTGTATGTCCTATTATTGTCAATGTGAATGTCAAAGTGATTAATTTTCAATACGGATCACACCAACACCCTGATGTAGAGTGAATGAGAGCGTATTATTCTGGTTTTGTCCCTTTTATCTCGAAGTTTGTACTCCCACCCCCCAATCTTTTGGAGAAGTCGGAATGGAAAATTATTGACAATTTGGCTCCAATTTCAGCTATTTTTGCGTTTATTTTGCTCCTCATGCCTCATTCGAAAGCTGATCATCACTCCCGATCTTTGTACATGGGTCTGATTGTCACGGTCAATGCATAATGCTATGATATTCTTACTGAGCTCGTAAACTCGTGATTTTTCAGCAAAAGTCGCAAAACCAAAGATGGGGTAGGGGGAAAGTGATTGACGGGGTATCCGATAAAACTGCATACTGCAAGCAAGTGTCACATACCAAGAAACTCGCAAACACTCCCAGATTGTCATAGCCTTGAGAAAAGAAATTCTGAGAAAACAGCCTGCCTTTAAGGGTGCACTCCACAGTTTCGCACAAAGTGGCCCCTCCCTAATTTTATATTAAGGAAGTTCGCCCGATTTTGACAGCATAATTCTTCTTACCTTTCTACTAGCTGATATTTATAGTATTACCCTGCTGGACCTAACCATTTCTCCAAACGAGGATATAACAATTGCTTGTTGATCGCACCCACTCGCCACTACAGAGTTAATCGTGTCCGGAATTGAATATCTGGCGGGCCAAAATCCGCACTTTTTCGGGAAGCGAAAATGATGATTCCTTTATGGCGATAAAATTTTACAAAAAACGAGTAGGTCGACCCCCTCTTTTTTTCGCCATTTTAAATTGTCCTTTGGACAGGAAACACTTTAACATACATAAAAAGAAAATCGTTTCATACGTTTTCTCTGGATTGCAGGTAGAATTTGACACATTTTCATATATTTTATGGAGTTTTTCAGAAAAGTTGAAGAAGGTTTAAGGAGGATTGCACGTCTTTCCTTTCCAATTTCAATAGCGCACAAGTCTCCTGAAATAATGGCACGAGTGTGCCCATTTAGAAAATATATACTTTTACAGGGTTTTTGTTAAAGATTTTACATCTATTTATGGCCGGAGATCCGAAATCATGCCTGTTTTTAGCCGCACATCATTTAGGTGTGGAATGCACCCTCAAGATAACAAAATTTTCTGGGGAAATTCAAAATGGCCGCCTGGTGGCCATATTGGATTTTCGAATCGGACCGAAAAAAGTATCTTGCACAACTGTACCACAAGGGGAGAACATGTGCACCAAATCTGAGAGAGATCCATGCAGTACTTCCTGAGAAATCACGATAACATTTCATGGGGAAAACTAAGATGGCTGCCTGGTGGCCATATTGGATTTTCAAATCGGACCGAAAAAGGTATCTTGCACAACTAGACCACAAGGGAAAACTGTGTACCAAATTTGAGGAAGATCCATGTAGTACTTCCTGAAAAATGACGATAACAATGTTTCATGGGGAAATCCAAGATGGCTGCTTGGTGGCCATATTGAATTTTCGAATCAGACCAGAAAAGGTATCTTGCACAACTGAACCCTAAGGGGAACCTGTGTACCAAATTTGAGAAAGATCCATGTAGTACTTCCTGAGAATTCACGATAAAGTTTCATCGGGAAATCCAGGATGGCTGCCTGGTGGCCATATTGGATTTTCGAATCGGACCAGAAAAGGTATCTTGCACAACTAGACCCCAAGGGGAACCTGTGTACCAAATTTGAGAAACATCCAAGCATTAGTTCCTGAGAAATCACGATAACAAAGTTTCATCGGGAAATCCACAATGGCCGCCTTGTGGCCATATTGGATTTTCGAATCGGACCAGAAAAGGTATCTTGCACAACTAAATTAACCCCAAGGGGAACCTGTGTACCAAATTTGGGAAAGATCCATGCAGTAGTCCCTGAGAAATTGCGATAAAGTTTCATGGGGAAACTAAGATGGCCGCCTGGTGGCCATATTGGATTTTCAAATCGGACCGAAAAAGGTGTCTTGCACATCTAAACCCCAAGGGAAAACTGTGTACCAAATTTGAGAAAGATCCATGTAGTACTTCCTGAGAAATGATGATAACTAGTTTCATGGGGAAATCCAAGGTGGCTGCCTGGTGGCCATATTGGATTTTCAAATCGGACCAGAAAAGGTATCTTGCACAACTAGATCCCAAGGGGAACCTGTGTACCAAATTTGAGAAAGATCCATGTAGTACTTCCTGAGAATTCACGATAACAAAGTTTCATCGGGAAATCCAAGATGGCTGCCTGGTGGCCATATTGGATTTTCAAATCGGACCAGAAAATGTATCTTGCACGTGACAACTAGACCCCAAGGGGAACCTGTGTACCAAATTTGAGAAAGATCCATGCAGTAGTTCCTGAGAAATCGCGGTAACAAAGTTTCATGGGGAAATCCAAGATGGCCGCCTTGTGGCCATATTGGATTTTCGAATTGGACCAAAAAAGGTATTTTGCACAACTAGACCCCAAGGGGAACCTGTGTACCAAATTTGAGAAAGATCCATGAAGCAGTTCCTGAGAAATCGCGGTAACAACAATTGTTTACGGACGGACTGACGGACGGACGACGGACGGACCACAGATGAAAAGTGATTTGAAAAGTGACCAGATGGTGGGCTAAAAAGTGTAAACAATAAAGTTATGGAAAATATTTCAGAAATAAAACTATTACTATAGAGTAAGGGTTCAAAATAATAAAAGCTCACGCAACATATAACTCGACAGTTGATTGGCAGACCTCTCTGTTTTGAGAGACACCAGTTTTCTACAGCACCAAGTCAAGATAGTATTACTGTCACTCATGGTTTACTGAGACAGGGGTCGAAATAGTTCAGAATTTCTACCTGTCCCAGGCGACAGGTAACTTTTTTTTCTACCTGTCTCCTACCAGATCAACCTGTGCAATAATACCAATGCTCAAGTGGAGCGATGTAAGAGAGAAACAACAAGTTTACTCTGAATAAATCATGAAATAAAACATAATTTGTTGTCTGTATTTCTTTACTGACCAGTTATAGTACATGTACAAAGAATGCGAAATACATGTATGATGTATTACCAATAGCACACTGTAACACATGGTCAATTTACATTGTATGATAAAATTTGTCCTTGTTCTAATTTTCAATCATTATCATCTGAATCGGAGTTGCTATCAGACATTGTTAATACCTGTGAACTTCCACTGGCCGGAGGCTGTCCCTGGACCTCTAATGGTTCCAATCTGGCCTTTGAGGGTCTTGGGCCATGCTTATCAACAAGTCTACGACCCTGTGTAAGACTTTCGTCAGACCACCAGAGTTCCAAGGCAGGCTCAGGGTCGAAAGTTGACACAGTGTCATTACATAGTCTAGAGAGATCAGCATGAGATCATTCAAGACATCTTCTTTCATTTTGTTGCTCTCACTGTCTGATTTAAACTGTCTGCAGTACGAGCACCACATTCGGCCTTTATCTTTGTCAAAATTAAGCCACGGGCGCCCGCCCTTCCAGCTTTCCCCAAATTTAAACACGCGTTTCTTGCGCTTGCTGCTAGTATGACGATCTGCATTTCCACTGCCGTGACCGGTACTACTGTCTGTAGGCTGATCGACATCGGAACGATTTTCGACCAGAGAACTCGCCCCAGCAGTCGCACTGCCTAGTTGCTCATCTCGCTGACTGTCAGTCACTCAAGCTCCTTTTCAAATAGCGCTCCATTAATTTGGCGTCGGTGACAGCGGAAACAGTTTGACAGGAACGCATAAACTGGTCACGTGCTACAACATATTGCCATAGAACGTCATCATTAGTGTCTGTCATTCTCCAACGGTCGACTATTCGCAGATGGTCGTGATGATCTCCCATGATAAGGGCTTTTAATACCAAACTAACCAGAGTTTGGAGAGTCGTACATTCTGAATAGTGGAATGGGATGGCGTAAACACCTTGTCGTCGGGCAAAAACAAATGAAAACTATACCGGTTAGGAAATTTTTCTTTTGATTGAAACTGGGTTCAGGTTATTCCACAAAATATATGAAGGGTGGGTATGAATTTTGCATCTGTCGCTCGCGACAGCCAGATTATTTTTCTACCTGTCAGCTGGGAAATCTGACTGTCCGCGACAGGTAGACACCCGACTATTTCGACGCCTGCTGAGATTAGAGTATGTCACTGCCCATGGGGGATCAAGTGTAAAGTGATGCAATAAACAGTCGGGTAAAGAAGACTGTATTTTAGGTTCTTTGAGAGAAATCAGTTTGTTGTATAAGTTTTAAGATATGTACATGTTTTTGATGTGTTGTGTTGATTACTTCTGGATTGCTGGGTTGTTGACTTGTTTTTGTTAGAATACTTAGAATTTTGTTTGAAATTAACCGAGACATTAAACCCTAATTCTCTCTCTCTCTCTCTCTCCAGTAAGATACCATATGCAGCAGATTACCTCAGCTGTGAGTTTATTGAAAGCTTTGACAGTGGATTCCCAGTCCAATGGTTGATCCTCGGTTGTTCCAAATATATGGGGGAAGTAGTCTGGCAGAAGACGCCCCAAGCGCAGGTTCGCATCAGTGATGGTCAGTGGTCCACCTGCATCATAAGGGAAAATAACCCTGAAGCCTATTGTAGATGTACTTGTCAAACTTAGAAATGCTGCTTTCATGTATGCACGTATATGTTAAAGATTATCCAATGTTGGACACCCACTTCCACTTCCGCATCAATTGCTGAGGGGGACTCTAATTGCAGGAATTGGTGAATACGATACCAGACCCGATAATACACTTTCTGTAGGACATTTAAAAACCAGTTGTTCCACAGATTAGTTTAACATAAACTAAGATAAATCTTAAGTTTTGTATGACATTTAATCCCACTGTTTTGCCCTTCGCCTGAAGTATGGCAAATGATATGAAATGAACCCTTACAGAAAAGAAAATTTTATCCACAGGCCAATAAAAATCCCAGATTTCTTTTTGAAAATTTGAATCGACCAATAAATAGCTTTGAAACTTGAAGATATCCTGTGATGCACTGTTGTTTCTGTTACGACTCCATTGAGATTTATCCAATCAAAGCTCACCTTTCTGGTAGCATTGAGATTTATCCAATCAAATCTCACCTTTCTGGTAGCAGACTGGCCCTGGATGGGCTCCCGCAGATTCTGGGCCCACCACAAATAATCCTGCTCTAAAAAACAACATGGACCCACCACCAGCAGCCACTGTGTTAATGTCCAGCTGTGGGAGAAGATAATATACAAGATACTTGTGCTAGACTCTATGTCATGAAGTGAAGGCAATAGTTATGGTATTATCGTTTATGGTATGAGAACCACAGTAATTCAATCACAGACAGTGAATTTTCCAACCATAAAATCTGGGGGTGATCAAATTTATTAGAAGAAGTTGACAAAATGATTCAAAATCATGCATATTATATTACGTTATTTCAGTGATTAAATTTATAAAAAACACTGATAGAATTTGTTCCCAAAAATTGGGAGTGATTACCATATAATAATACAAACTATTTATCTTTATGATTTCTAATAGCAGATATAGCGTCTAAATATGATAGGTATTATTTGTAACTGTTATCTGCAGTATTCTGTTGAAAAGTGACTCCTGAAAGCAAGTTGAATGACTATTCAGGGCCAGTAAAAGTTGAAATAATATGGAATTTTAATAATGCATCCTATATTAGCTAATCATAAGCAATCTGAGCAAATGGATAAAGTAATATCTTGAAACTACTGAAAGCTTTTTCAAAATTCTAGAAACCTGTGGGGCCTGTATTGTAATTCCTGCCGTCGTGGTTTCAAACACATGTTCATATTGGCCTGCATAGCGACTAACATCTGTGGATGTTCCTAAACATGGAAATCAAATGAAATGTACAGGATGAGACCTAAAAAAGGCCTATTTCAATCAAATTAAAATGTTATGTATCAATCTATTACTGTCTGTCTCACATTTTGAGGGATTGTGATTTTTGGCAATATATATCAGACACAGTGTTTCTCAGGGCATTGAAATTCTCACATGATCAGGGCATTATTTGTGTATTGTTATTTCATGAAAATCCAACCAAAACATGCGTCAAATTCACCAAAACAAATTTCGCCATAACAATTTTGCATATTGAATTACGACGTCATAGAGGCCAGTCCCAATGTTACAACTGTGCAAGTTCAACGTCATTGTGCTTTGAAACTAGCATGCGAGATATTGGAGATCAGATTTTCTTTAAATCTGAATAAATTTCCTTGAAATTTCAGAATAAAAATGCACAAATTACATAGAGATACTGTGAGGAATTTCACTGCTCTGAGAAAAATTGGTATTGATATATTGCTAAAAATTAAGTTCTTTCAAAATGTGAAGCAGACAGTAACATTAAGTCGCCCTGAATTTGAAGTGAACAGTGAGTGAGTTAGGGTATAATGTCGTGTTTCTCAAACACAAGGCTGGGTCAATCTTGATGAGGCATGAGGCTTTTTTTTTTCATTTTATTTCTGATAAAGGGAGATAATTCGGTTCATGCAAGTTAAAAAATCATATCATATAAGTTATATCTCTTAGCTCGTTCTCAAGATCAAGATCATCCAATGGAGATAATTCTACCCAGTATTTCTGTTTTGGGGAGTATTTTGTTGTGGCGTGCTGTCTTCACAGTAGGCACAGAAAATTACTGATTTAAAAAGAAAACATGCGGGCCTGATTGCGACCATGCGGCGGGATTTGAGAAACAAAGTATCATATTTGGATGGCCTAACTAACTACAATACGATTAGCTGGATATGTGTGACAGGGTACATACACTTACAGCAGGAAAAAACTTAGAGGAGTTTTCCAGGATTCTCCAGGTCAATAATTTCAATTTTCCATGAGTCTTTATAACAATACCTTGCAACGAAGATGAGTAAATTAACGAACTTCAGGACATGCAGGAACAAATTTTGGCACAGCATTTCCAGGACTTTCCAGGTTAGAAATTAAATTCCAGGAATTTAAGGAGGTGTGTGAACCCAGTGTCAAATTTTTATCTGCCAGTCTGATAAATTTTATTACCCCATACATTACTGAGAAATCAATAGAATTCTTTGAATGTCTTCTTGTTTCAATATATATAATCACTCTATTGTTAAAAGCTGGGAAATTTGAAGGATAGGAAAAATTCCAAAACTCTGATATGCGCATAGTTATGATTTTCAATAAATACTACAGGTTTGAGTACTAGACCTTGCCTTTTGTGCGTAACAGCTGTGCCATCCGTTTGATTGAACTGAACATGCATTGCAACATAGTTGATTCTTTGTTTCCATTAATTCCTACATGTAGTTTACAGGAAAACATTGTAACATTGTATCAGTAAAAGCAGCTTTCAATATTGTAACAAAGGCAGCAGCCCCTAGTCAAACCAGTACATTGACAACAAAAATTGTAGTAATTAATGATTATCTTCCAAAAGCTACAAGATGACAGTGATATCACACAAATAACAGAGAAACTTAAAGGTGGCAGTTTGCAATAAGATAGAAAGCCAATAAATTACAGATATTTCAATGAATTGTGGTGTTACCTCCCATGTCAAAGCCTATTACAGGTGAACTGGTTTCCTTGTGGTATGTAGTGATGGCATAGCCCACCACACCACCTGCTGGACCAGATAGGATGGCTCTCGACCCATTGAATCTGGAACATTCATTCATAACATTAAACTGAACACAACTAACAAGGTATCAACAATTTTAACATTAATGGACTTACATTCAGTGATACTGCAATTCCTCAGAGACTACTCATCATGATTTTTTTTTTAAAGGGAACGTAAACTCTGTGGTAAAACACCGCGGGAATTAAAATAGATTAAAAAATCAGGACAAAGATTTTTCCCCATTTTTTTCCAATGAATGAGAAAGACGGAAACATCGAAAATACTGTGATTTGGAATTTCTTGAGGGTGCCGCCATGTTTATTTTGGGCAGGATTTTAAACCAATGGGGAAGTGTAAAATTTGGTTGTGCCGATAATCTCCTACGTCATCGGACATTCTCTGCGCCGAGATAACATGGCCGCGCATGGTCGTTTTTGTGCACTTCTCTGTTCCCCGACTAACAGATACAATGTTATAGATTAAATTTGATGTAGAATTCGGCCTGGTTCTAACAGATATCCCACCGTGCTGGGCTGCTCTGCATTTGGCTATCACAATGTGCCAGGTAATCCCAACACGTCGCACTATCATCCTCATTCATGTTTGTAAGCTACGGTCTCGAATACTGCACCTCTGCCAACTGACACGTTTTTACCTCCAGAGGCAGAAGAACTAGTATACGCTGATGTCACGATTCTTCAACCATGGTGGCCTCTATGTTGTTCCAGTGTAGCGAAGTTAAAATGTTTAGTACTACTTTAAAAAAATGTAACAAAATATCGATACACGATTTGAATTCTATGAGGAAAAAGCTTTAACTGGCCACGCTCGTTCACCAGAGTTTACGTTCCCTTTAACTGGCCACGCTCGTTCACCAGAGTTTACGTTCCCTTTAAAGTGCCTGTGAAGTTAGAGATTAATTTTATTCAGACAAAAGAGATAGGAAAGGTCGGATGAACGAATCCCTGTGAACTGCTGTCTCAATCCACCTGTCTGTGCTATCAGAACAGCTCTATTGTTAAAGGATTAACTTGAATTTTGTGCAAGTGGGGGATTGACAATAACAATGCATTCCACTGTGCGACCTTCTGTGTGAAGAAATGAAAGCTGGTATTTGAATGACCTGCCAAAATACATATAATAATAATAATACTTACTTCTGGACTGGTGTCAGTCCTCCATCTGACTGCATGAACAGTGTTCTTGTATTCTGGCAAAAAATAATATGAAGGGAAAATACTATCACCATAAAACTACGAAAATTGAAATAAAATAAAAAAGAGATTAAGGATATGATAATTTCTCAAAATAAATCGATCACACTATCGGAAAACTATCATCCACGATTTTAGAGAAAAATATGATTTGAAATTGTAATAATTCAATCACCCCCCTTTTTCAGTAGATTCCATCTGCAGTTGCAGTTTTGCGGTCTCAGCAGATCAAACCAACGGTGATAGACAGGGGGTAGAATAGGAAAACAATTTCTAGTTGCCCATGAGCAAGCACGGGCAACCACCACATCCAAATGCATGGCTATTCGAGCAGAATTTGGTTGCCCAAAAGCAAATTTGGTTGCCCCGGGCAACTGGGCAAAGGGCTATTTCGCACCCTGATAGATGTAGCAAGACCACATGTAGCATGACCAGACTTATCAGATTAACTTACAATCATTTATTTGAAGTCTGAAACTCAGCTTTAAATCTAGGAAAACAAGTAGTTTCTGATTGATCTGGCAAGACTGCGAAGCATGGTGATTACTTCCGGATAAGGGAGAATACTCTGTTGTTCAATGGAGCCGATCATAATAAAGCTCAGAATGATAGATCGTGTTTGAGAACAGGGTAATTCAGCTCATGCTGGAGTATTCTTCAATTAGCTGATAATGAATTACACCCAATGTAAATAGAATTTGAAACGATGCATTTGTGCCCGGAGTCTTCACCAGTGCCGGTATCGGGAACTGGGCACTTGCTGATTCGAAGGGTCATCGTTGAATTTTTCGGACTTTCGAGAATTGCCACTTTCACTGAGTTACAATAAATCGATCACCCCTTATTTTACGACCTCAAACATCACTTCTGGTGATTGATTTATAAGGGGAATTACGATAGCCCTCTAGCAGATCATTTGTTGTAAGAATAATATGTAGTATACACATACAATCTTGGGGTATCATACCATAAGAAGCAGAACTAAACCACCCATCAGAAGTTCAAGAAATCTGCTCGTAAGGCCAAATATCAACCATGAGATGGTGAAGAATCTGTTGTTACCTTTAAACTGTCTTCAAAACCAGCAGAAAACCCCTGAACATATCTTCTTATACAGGGTGTGAGGAAAGCATCAGCACAGGCTATATATAATAGAAGTGGTCAAAGAAATACAATTTAGTAAATCAAATCTTGGAGGAAACAACAATTGAAAATCACAAAGCGAGTAATTTGGATATCATCAGAAGATCCCCCTGAACATGGGGAATAAGCAATATCTGAGAAATGTTACTTTTATCTGTGGATAGATTCAGGGAATAAATAATATTTAAGGGAGACAACAGCGAAAATCACAATCAAGGGGAGGTAATTTGAAGATTGATTCCCCAGATATTTACTAGAAAGTGTGGTCAGTGAATATGATGGAATCACAAAGACTTTTCCAAGTGAAATAAGCAGTAAACAGTTACCGGTATATCCCCGTGGGACGATCCTAACCATAGGCATTATATCTGATGACAGAGAAACATGAGTGAATCCCATCTTCCTGGCTAGGTCTTCTACGATCTTCTCATGTCCATTATATCTAAAATACATTATAAATTCTACAACGAACTGTGTACTAGAAAATTCAAACATTTGCTTGAGTGCACTTATGTACTGTCTTTACTGTAGCAGGCTAATACATAATTTAGTCGGACTGAACTCATTACATTTTTGTTGTCACAGTTCTGAAGTTTCCATAGCTATTGGCAAAATAAACTGTGGATAGTGACATAGTTTGAGTCCTTGAGGTTTATTACTTACGTGTAGGAATGCATAAGTACCACAGCGATACATTTGATGCCTTTATCCAAAATCTTCTGTAAATCACATCTTAGTTTCTCCACATTGACAGACTGCCAGACTTCCAGCTAAAATAGAACAAATGTTGGCAGAAAAAATCTGGTTCTTCAACTTGCATTTCAAAATATGAAGAATTAAGCAAAACATGCACTTCAGATGCATGCAGTCAAACAGCCTGCCATCTGTTTTATAAAGATGTCTAACTATAAAATATCAATGTGCTATGTATTGTTGATAAATTGATTTAATTTTCACTGTAGCTGAATTCCAAGACCACGGGTGTGTCTCAGAAATACTGCCTCCATACCCAAACAATTTAATGGAATATTAGACACCCCTTTTGAAGTGCCTTAATTTATCAGCCTTGACGCTCTACCTATAGCACAGATTTATTTCTCTTTTCTTGACTGCACTGGACAGCTGGATGACATTAATATTGTCTTCTCATTTTTTTAACAGTATTTTTAGACTTAGAAGCAGAAAAATCATCTTTATGTCAACTAGGGCTAAATACTGTGCCATGCATATGTTATTATCCCAAGAACTGAAAAGTTAGCTAGTGAAATTTGTGGCATGTTAGCAGAATTTCTCTCTGCAGATGCCTTTAGTTAAATTTTGCTGTCTGGATAATTAAAAGAAATACAGTATACAGGCCTGACAAGTGGCATGTATTAGTGAGAATACCAATGGACAGAACATCTTTGCTCTAACTGACCTGTTCCCCAGTTGTTCCTTCCACAACATTACATGGGGTATAAAGCTCACATTTGTCCTGTTTGAGAACCAGCCTCTCTTCAACCTCTATAACCTCATCATACAGAACATCGGGAGTCACGATCGCCTGGATTAAATTATAGCACATGTATATGATATCAACGCTAGCATGCAGGTAGAGATTAAGTGTTTCATTTAACAAAGGTGTGAAGACAACTGAAATAACTTGACATTTCTCAACAGAATACACATTTCTGTGGATAGAAAAGATAGTAGACAGGTACAGTGTACATGTACTAACACCTAGTACAGGCAACTCAATTCCCCTGAATATGCTAAATATAGCATTCAAATATCCCAGATTGTAGTAATAGATTGTCCTGAAATTCACTGTTGTGACACTCACATTACTGAAGAGTTAGAATCTCAGAGTAAGTAAGATATTATATTTGATCATACACGTAAAGCAAAGAATTTTTTTTTTACAATCAGGGGAGATCACCACTAGTCACAATTAAAGGGAGATAATTCAGTAGCAAATCGAGATTATTAGATCAGATTTAGTATTTACACTACACATAGTGTAAGAGAAGATATAAACAGATACATTGGTTAATTCTCGAATGTCATATAATAATGCTTGATCTCAGATTATCTCAGATATAAATAACCAAACTCGTATTCATGAAATTGCATGTATAATTCGAATAGATTCAGTTTTTGTCTGTCATGAACTCAGCAGCTAGTAAAGTGATATCACACACCAGATCAAATAAATTTGGCCGAGACTGGTTTCCAATGTGAAGATGATCACGGAATCCTTTAGTGATAAGCAGGGCCATACGTTCTCCTTTCCTCTCCAGTAAGGCGTTAGTGGCTACAGTGGTCCCCATCCTGATCCACTCAATGTTGGAAGTATCCAGGGCTTTGTCTGATGGAACTGGCTTCCCCGTTACCTGTATAATGGACAACAGTTTGGATGAGTTTATATCTAGAAATCGGCTGCAAATCTTCTCTTCATGAAGGAAATTGATCATATATCACTAAAGTTGTTTTAAGGTTATAATCTCTGATTTCAAGACCTATACACGCCAATTTTATGTAGATTTCTTACCCCCCTTTCACTATACCTGCATGTCTCCGAAGAAGGTAATGCATTGAATGTCTTGTCAAGACAATATAGTTTCATGCATTACAATGGCTGTCTGATGAATGCCGGACTAGAACATGTGGAAATCAGAAGTCAACACCCAAAACATTCATGTTTTCAAGGTCTTTTTTTTCTCTTGCATTTGAATTGTCATTTTCAAGGCAGTGTATGAACCCTGATCGTATTTTACTTCTGGCCACTTTCAATCAGTACTTCCATACGTTCAGACAAATCATTACTTTGACACATGCAGTGACCCACTCTCGAGCCTCATATGTGACTTTCTGGGTAAATGTGGGTTTACATTTCACACTCTGCTACAACATGGAGGCAGGTTCTCAATCAGTGATGGCTCATATCAATTTGATAAATATGTAGCAAATATGCTACTATTCAAGTGATGTTTATCTTAGCGAGGCCCAACAGAGCCAATGTCATTAGCGTTGCCACATGGCCTTTACTACAACACTAATGTTACTTCCACTCAACACGGACGTCATTCTCTCTCAACCTGTTGTAATTTTACCTCAACTCTGAAATACAATTTTGCTAGTGTGAAATTAAAATGCTCTATTTCAGACATAAAATGAATTATTCCTGCAAAACATATCTATTCACAATGAAACTATCAAGAAGGATATATGTGGAGTGGAAAAAAGGTTCAGGCAAGTTCTCTTTTAACAGTGTGATTAAATTACAGGTATTAAAAGGCACATTTACTGTACCATCCCCAACAGAAAGCAGTCAAACAAACCTGTTCCAACATTCTTCTTATTCCTTCCCTTGGAGCATCAGGGTAGTTAGTAGGGTCCTCAGACAGGAGTTTTAATACCCTAATTTCTCCCGATGGGCACCTCGCCCACACATCTGTAAATGTGCCTCCACGGTCTATAGCAAACTGAAACTTTCCTGGCCTCATGGTCATGATGGTCTTAATGTATTATCAAATGTATCTGAAAGAAGGAATGTGATAAATGTACATGTAGTAAAACATTAATCATTTATGATCAGATACAAACATGTACATAAATACAGATAATTGCACTGTGCAAATTGTCACAATGCCTACAGTTCAAAATCTGTCTCTTCGAATGAAAGAGGTTAAATATTTCCATGAACTAGTATAACAAGTCTGTCAACATATTTATATCTGGTATATATTTTATTATAAATACATATGTATGTAAATACAAACAAAATTTTTTGTAATGGACTGTGACTGAGATTTGCTGGATTTGCCTCATCTCCACAGTAACTATAAACTAAAAGATACATCTTTAATATATTTATTGTCTCTATCGAATAAAACTATTATTGTATAATGGTCAATGTAATTGTGTAAAACTTTCTTCATTAATGTTGCTGTTGCGACTGTGGTTATGTTGTTATGAAACCTACCATCTCATTCCAGAAAACGTTAAATTGTTGGTACTTATTTTACCTCTGAATAGAAGATTAAATAAAAGCAATGTGAATCAATATTCGAGTTATGAATTTACATAGCATTATGAGACCTTTACAGGTCATTGATGCAGTTTGGCCATCCAAGGATGATAGTGATTCGGAACTGGCTCCATCCATTGATGTCAACAATGGGGTGGGTACCATTTAGAGTGAAACTCGAGTAAATAAATTCATCACAGATAGATAGTACCATATGAAACTTATATGTGAGAAACAAAACATCAACACTTTGATCGGAAGCACTCATGGACAAAACTGTTTTCATGACGGTGGCTGGTCATGCATGGTGCTAGTAGGCCTACACAGGCCTGTAGTCGTGTGGAATGGGTATGCAACCAATGTATGCACCAATTGTTTTAAGATTTCCTGTGAACTTGGTTGTGAGAAAGAAAGCAATATTTTGCAGAGTGGATCGAAACAGACACTGGATCGGAACAGGCGGAGTGACTGCATAAAACAAAAAAACAGATGCCAAACCATAAAACAAAAAAACAGATGCCAAACAACACACCAGTAAAACACAAAAGATAGATTTAGATGACTGCCCATGTCGTGCAGTGCCTAGTTCAAAATTCAAATCTCTCAGCTGGGTTCAGTGCTCCCTGTGCAGTCAGTGGTGGCATGGTCTGTGCCGAGGCTTCAATGATCAATTTTGTGCAACACTTAGAGACATTGAATATGCTTGCCCTAAGTGCATTGTCGGCAATATTGAAGGAGAAAATAAAGTACTATTTGACAGTTTAACAGATGGGCAGACCGAGCAAAATAATCCGTTAAAGGTCCCAAATGAGACACGGGACAAGGTCAACACAGATGAGTCCACAGCTAATGACAATATTTTGATTATTGATGGTCTGAAGAAAAGGCCTAATGACAGCCATGAAATCAAGACAGAGATTAGCAACGTTAAACCAAAGGCAAAGTTCATCTGGGCCTACCCCTTAGTCAGAGGAGGAATCGCCATCCATTGCAAATCTGAGGGAGATAGGGACATCCTTAAACAAGACTGGGCTGATGATAGTTTTGGGGGTCAAGGAAAAAACATTCGGACACACAACAAATCATTAGCATCCACATGTAGATGTGTAATTAAAAATGTTCTGAAATATCTCAGTGTGACAGAGCTGGAGGATTCCATATCCAAACAGCTTCAACTTTCTGGAGGTTTATCTGTTCGAAGACTACATTATAGAGATAGTCACAGACCATTGCCAGTTATAGTGGTAGACTGTGCCTCCCAGCAGGATTTGGCGGCTATCCTCGCTAGTTCACCAGTCCTGGGAAAGTCAGTAGGCAAAGTTGAAGCATACGTCACAAAAAGAACCCTCCCTACGAGATGCTTTAATTGTCAAAATTTCGTACACATAGCAGCTAACTGTGATCTAGAGCACAGATGTGAAAACTGTGGGACTGATCACAACGGCAAGTGTGAGCGTCCACCTAAATGTGCAAATTGTGAAGGGGCGCATGCCGCATTCAGCAAGGCATGCCAGTTCTACAGGACCTTGAGCCACAAGCTCTCCTCTAGAGACTGGTATTAGGCACTTCTGTACTTTCACGCTTAGCCTGAGATAAACACATAGATTAGTTAAAGACATAGATTAGTTAAATGTCTGTAAATAAGCTTAGAAAAGAAAAAATGTTCTAGGTCTCTAGCTGTCAGGTTTTAGTTTTTTCATCTATGTTATATTATTCTTAGGAAATATTCATCATGAAGGTAGGACAGGCAAATATCCGATCACTTAATACATCATTTCCCTTAATGGAACAGGTAGTCAAAAAACAAAGTATCGATGTGTTATGTCTCACTGAAATTTGGCAACCGAACTGGAACCTTAGTAGCTCTCTGAAGTACTGGAATGTGAACAAATGGACGCGACCATATAGGCAAGGCGGGGGAAGTGCCATCTTGGTCAGAAAGGATTTCAAGAGTGTCAAACGCACAGACCTAGTTAGAGGGGATCTTGAGGCGGTGTGGACCAACGTCTACACGAATGGGCATTCCTACCTCATTGGATCAGTTTACATTCCACCGGAGGACATTAGAGCTATGGCAGCCTTTTTGACACAATTAGATAGAGTTAGTAGGGAGCCTCACACTCTCATCATTACAGGAGATTTTAATGCCAAGCACCCCTACTGGTTTAACAAGAAAGTTAACCTTCTCGGACCATTACTCCTGGACATTTTGCACAAACACAATCTACATATAGTCAACAATAGCAGACCAACAAGGGACAGCTCCATAATAGACCTTACCATGGTACAGGGAGGAATAGATAGTGATATTTCGGAATGGGCGGTCAGAGAAGAGGTCTTTTTGGCTACAGACCATAGACTAATAACTTTCAGGATTGGTCATCGACAAACAAATTTCCGGGAAAGCAAGTGGGATTTTCGGAATACAGACTGGGCTAATTGGGAAACCGAGACAAACATCGTCTTCAGCGAATGGCTCTCGGCTCTATCTGACACGGAGAAAGATGTAGAGACGGTGTATACTGAATTTCGCCATACCCTGTTGGAACTAGCTGATAAGAACATTAAGCGCAAAACTGTATGTCCACACAGCAAAAGCTGGTGGCATGCAGATGTAGGCGCCAAAGCAAACAATCTTAGAGCCAGGAAGAAAAGATTCAGGTATAGGAATGACCCACACAATTATGGACTTGTACAGAAAGCCAAACAAGAGTTTAAAGAAGCAGTAGACAAGGCGATAGAGGAACACTGGAAAAGCCTCATTGACCAACTCAACTCAGGGGATCCACAGAAATTTTGGCCAGTTGTCAACAAAATTATCAATCCAAAAGTTAAGAACATAATACAGCCAATTGAAAGGGCTGATGGATCTCTTGCAGCTGAAGATACAGACATCCTACAAGAGATGGTAGGGGTTTATGGCTCAGAGAACTTAGAAGTTCAGAACAATACCATCTGGTATAGCACCATAGAAGAACTAGGTGCTTGGCTGGTCCAAGAAGAATCCAAGGATTTAGATAAGATGGATGCCCCTGCTCAGCTGTCATCTGAGAACACTGACCTTACTCTTGAAGAAGTTCAGCTAGCGATAGAAGCTACCCCCTTGCACTCCTCACCTAGTCCCGAGGAGAAGATTTTCTCAATTATGATAAAGAAAGGGGGGATAGAGTTAGCATTAACCCTGACCAAAATATTGCAGCTATTTTGGAGCTCGGGAAAGTTACCCATTGCCTTTAAACAGGACCCCAAGGTCCTGCTCCCAAAGCCTGGGAAAGACAACTACCATTCTGTTAAGGCATATAGACCTATCACCCTGGAGAGTGTCTTGGGTAAGATCATGGAGAGGGTGGTTCAGAGACGCCTCATCTGGAGATTGGAGTGCGATGGCTCTCTTCCAGACACTAATGAGTCATATAGAAAGTTTAGATCAAGCACACATACACTCATTCGCCTGGTCCAAAAAATATATGAGGCTTGGAATAGGGGAGAATATGCCATTCTGGTGATTATGGATTTTGACAGCTGCTTTGAGCGTGTTTGGAGAGCGGGGTTGATATGCAAGCTGTATAACATGGGTATAAGAGGCAGGTTACTGTGTTATATCTCAGAATTTCTTAGTGAACGACAGTCCAAGTTCACTGTCAATGAGGCGTCCACTGGATGGCTTCCGTCCAAACTGGGTATCCCACAGGGGTCGGTGCTCTCTCCCACTCTGTGCAATGTGTACACTTCAGATGCTACGAAAGGACTTAGTCCCTCGTCTGACCACACAGAGTATGCAGATGATAACACCATCCTGAGAAGTGGCCCTAACTTAGATATTCTGGTAGATGAGGTAAACAGGGAGATAGACACAGTAGGCAAAACTTGATGTAGTGACTGGAACATGGTCATGTCAGCGAACAAAACCTGCGGGTTATTGTTCGCTCCACCAAACCTGGTAAGGAAAGAAGTCGACCTTAGTCCTGAAAGGGGACAAAATTAACATGGTACGCTCTAAAAAACTTCTTGGTGTTGTATTGGATGACCAACTCAAATTCACTGAGCATTCCAATGCCAGGCAGTCAGCAGCTTTTGGTGCCCTTAGATCCTTATCTGACTTTGCTCGAGCTAAAGCTAGATGTTCAACCCCCAACTTCGTTAATCTGTACAAAACATTGGTCTTGCCCCGTTTAGAGTATGGTATTGCTGTGGTGGCAGCTTCAGGTAAGGAAGCATGTGGAGACTTTGAGAAGGTGCACAGACTAGCTCTTCTAAAAGCGACTGGATGTCTCAATTCCACATCCACAGAAACACTGGAAGTCCTGACTAATTGTACACCAATCGACATTCACCTCAGGCTGAGACAAGCAGAAGAAATGACGAGAATTCTCACACGTAGCGGCACTGACCCCATAGTGCAAGAGCTGCAGTCGCACATTGACAGGGCCCAGAGGGAAAGATATCCATCTCTTTTCTCTGCTTTGCTCTGCAGGTTGAGAGAGTTTGGTGTGGTGGGGAAAAACTATCAGTATAGGGATAACGGGTTAGAGTTATTCAGGGATGCTCAGTCAGTCAGGAGTTCAGCAACAGCAAAGTAGACCAGGAGCACATTGCTAGGCAGAAATTAAAACTGTTGGAGAATGATGGGGTAGTCATTTTCACAGATGGGTCAGCACTAGGCAACTAGCCATTGTATTCCTCAAGGGTCTCAAATCTGCTCCCATATGTCTCAAGAAATCCGTTGCCAAGGTGGGCAATAATTATGTTGGGGAGGTGGTAGGTATCCGACTAGGTCTAGAATATGTAGCAGGCACTACCGCGGAGGCAGATGTAAACATCTTCACAGACTGCCAGTCTGCTATTGTGTCTAGCTTTTCTTCAGACATTCCAGGCAACAGAGCAGAGGATATTAGTGCTAGTATTAGAGCATCAGCTAGAACCATTTTGAGACGCGGAGCAAGAGTCCGATGCCACTGGTGCCCAGGTCACCGTGGTATAAGAGGCAACGAGATTGCTGATGAGTATGCTAAAACTGCAGCAGTAGAGGCTCAGTCTATGCAATCAGAATTCGCAAATTGATAAATCCTCAGTGTTTCGACACATGAGGAAGAAGGCGGTAGTTAAATGGCAACGGCGGTTGGAAAACTCCACAAAGGTAAGCTGTGTACAGGCTGTGATCAAGAAGACCAACACCAGAAAGTTTTTCCATAAACACAGAGGAAGAGAACAAAGCTGCCTGAACCAGATCCTCAGTGGTCATACCAAACTGAAACATCATCAGGTGAAGCTGAACACCAACTTAACGTCAGCAGACTGCAGTGTCTGCAATGTGCCTGAGACAGTACATCATTATGTCTTCCAGTGCTCGAGATTTGAGGAAGAACGTGATTCTCTGATGGACATAGTGAATCAGACTCTGTGTCTTTCCAACAGGGAGAAAGGATCTATTGTGGGGGAGATCAACCTACAGGTGCTAAGTGGGCACAGTGAGGTCCTCTCAAGGGAGCACAATTCTAAGATAGTGGGAGCATTCTGTGACTACCTGGGAAAGACCTACCCTCCCTAGAACATGTATTTAAATTAGTCGCATCAGCTGTGCCACCCGTACAAGGATTGTAAATAACATTACCCTGTTTCTCCAGTTTATAATGTACATAGTATTTCTATCTACCTTACCACTGTATATTGTATATGTCTCTTTTCTTTTTTTTTCTCTTTCTTTTTTCTTTTTCTGTTTTTGTTGTTGTTTTTTTTGTTGTTTTTGTTTTTTTGCCCTACTCTGCATCTATGAGTCTGACAACACGTATTGATCGATCGAACACCGCCCGCCGTCTACTTTCTCAAGCATAAGAGAACAAACAGCATTTTTGGGAATATAGCACCATGTGATTTTTTCTTGTAGCATCAGTGAAAAATATCCATCGAGTTAAGAGTGGATTTACAGATAAACAACAACAACAAATTAGTATAAAATTATGCTGCAACTACTCTAGACCTATAGCTCTCTCCCAACTAAATGGGGAGAGACCTAGCTCTAAATCATTTAGGAGGACGAGTTCGACCACAAAATGTATCGCACAATCTTCCTCAACTGGGAGGATGGGGGGGGGGGAGAACTACTAGATCTAAACTGCAATGAAAACTATTTGTTTCGGCATTTCTCTCAAAAAATACACTACACTGTGACTTTACTGAGTGGTGAAGTCACTGAGATCACACTAAGATCTAACCCAAATCGGGATGCCAACTTGGTCTGAAACCGTGTCAGATTGCTGTCAAAAATTATGTCTTCATCGACAATTATGAGCTTCTGACTTTCACTTTCAGTTTTCTCGCGAGTTTATGGATGAAGCCAGTAAAGACAGACATAAAGCATACATAATTTTGCAACTGAAAAGAAAAGAACATGCAGATACTAATAAACAGTTGACAGTTTTATAAGAGTTCAGATACAACATGTCATTCAACTGTCAAAACTACCGTCATCAAATTTTGCCACGCCTGCTCATGGGCGCGGACATATTGGATCACGTCTAGTTATCACGTGACTAGAAAAATAAATTTGATTTTCAACTTACTGGGCTTTTACAACTTGGAAAAAATGTCGAAGACTGCAACCTTCTCTATTTGGCAATATTTTTAAATACATTAGATTTGTTATCTTGGGTAAATTTTTCCACCAAAGAAATTTCAAACGACTAAATCTCGCGAGAATTCGCATTCCTCATTGACTTCGGAAATTATGGCGGGACTGGAGTTGTTGTCGGACCAGGGTTTCAGAATTGATGGTCGTAAACCTCACGAATTACGCAAAATACAATGTCGTATGGGTGTTTTCAGCCAGGCAGATGGCTCAGCCTATATTGAACAAGGAAACACCAAAGTTTTAGCTGCGGTGTACGGCCCACATGAGGTCAGTTTGAGCTGTGTTCAGTTCAGACAGTCACAAAGGTGCTTCTATCTACCGTTCTACCGTTCCACTCCCAACCCTATACTATATCGGGGGTGGAACATAGAACGGTAGATAGAAGCACATATGGACAGTCACTGGTCCAAAAAACGATACAGTCCAAATACATGTATACCGATCAGAGCGGATGTCGATACCCTTCGCGATTATCACTGAACAGCTGAACTCCCTTTGAATTCAACTATTTTTTTAAATGGTCTCAGATTTCGAACTTCCAGGAATCCAGGGCACTTCCCCTATTGGACATTCTTTCAAGTGGACATCTTACCATTCTAATATTTTTAGGTTTATATTGTGAACATATTTTAAAAATGATTTGGCAACAATATTCTATTTTCTCTTCATTAGATTATAAAGAAATTCCACACATTTTTACGATGAATGGATCACAAAGTGATAAGATATTATACAGTTACAACACAGTTACAACAGGTCAGGGAAAATATCTTGATCGAGGTATTATACCTTGATCAGGGTATTATACCTTGATCGAGGTATTAGCCTATACCTCGATTCAATGGGGTATAGGGCTATGTCAACTTCAGTTTTTATATATTTATGGAAAATGTGGACATTCACACATATGCCGGACTGCATGAATCTTTCAACAGCATCCATAGCTTCCTCATTCCATGATTTTCATGGCAACGTATTGCTTCGTTTTATGCAACTAATCATTCAAATTAGCCACTTCAATATTTCAAAAATGAAACATGGCTTCAAGTGACATATTCGGTGAAATTTATTCTGTAAATGAAAATAGCATGGGGTGGCATACTTCCATGTCAAGGTCATGCGCAAATTGCAGTATTTGAGAGACAATGCCTAGTTAATAAATCAAGTTTAACTGACCGACACATAATCTAAACTGCTAGCATGTGCACATAAAAAGCAGACCTCTGCTCTGGGTATTATGACCCTGCCATGTGTATGCATGCTAGAAGATTGTGCATTGCATCAGACAATTTAATCTAATTTATTCATCAGTCAGTGCATCTACATTCATGCAACTTGGATATGACTTTGAGATGGAAGTATGCCATCACATGCCATTTTCATTTACATAAATTTCACTGAATATGTCATTTGAAGCCATGTTTCATTTTTGAAATATTAGAGTGGCTAATTTGATTGATTAGTCGCATAAAATGAAGCAATAAGTTGCTGTGAAAATCGTGGAAAAATGAAGCCATAGATGTTGTTGAAAGATCCATACAGTCCAGGGTATGTGTGGATGTCCACATTTTCCATAAATTGACAAAAACTGAAGTTGACATAGCCCTATCACCCCGGAGATTCAGTTCTCCATCCCTTGTGTGCTTTGGCATGACATTCCATCCCGTGGAGCATGTTTTCCATCCTGTGGAGCAAAACATGGCCGAAAGTACACGTTTTACGGGGTCTCCAGACAGAGTGAAAGATACTGATGAACTAGGGCGGAGATAGGTGGATAATCATGTGGCCTATCAGGGGCCTATTTAATCATAGAAGAGATATGATTACAATTCCCTCTCTGTCAAGATTCCGTTTTCCGTAAATAAGCTACACAGTTGGAGCTGTTGTGGGTATTTTGACAGACAAGCCCGCATTATACCCCCAATTGGAGTCATTTTTATCACATGGCCCGTCCGTTTTCAATGAAATATACTGCCAAGTTTACTAGTGTACATATCTGTTGTTGTAAAGTCAGTTAAACTGCCTAGAGAACCGCTGATGAACTCAGCTGAACGAATTGTATTGCGGTAGTCCATACCACGGAGCACGACAAGCCATCCCTTGGAGCAAGAAAAACTTGAAAGAATTAAAATCATTAACATTGCGATTCCTGAATTTCGATGTTAAAGAATTGAAAACGAAATGACTTCAGCGTTTCATTCACTAATGGATTTTTTGGCCCGATCAACCACCAACAGGCCGGACTAGGAATATCATTTGTACACATAACGTAAATTGCGGACGTTACCGTAGACCCATCATTATTTTTTTAGTATCTCGGGTCAACGCACTCGTCATTTTGTGTGCTGTTGGGTGTGACATCAGGATTTTCCAGCTCGAGACAGTATTGAAAGAGTGTTTTCTTACGATGTCCATATCATATGTTTCTATATTACCAAAGATAACAGAGGAAGGACTTTGCAAACCTATGATCCACGTCCGATAACAGTAAAAAATATGACATGGACATGTATACCGTAGATCAATAATTTGCGGTACCGGTACCGAACCTTAGATTCGATTATTCGAAGTTTGCAGACTGGTTTGTATCATGTAATTGAGTACCGTAACATTTTTTCCCTACACAATGTTGGTCGTTTCAAGAAGAGTTGGGGCACAGTAATCCCAGAACTTCGCGATGAAGTTACCGAAACTCATTCAGCTGTCAAATGTTGGAGCGCGATATATGTCCTTAGCTACAGTGTTTCGCCGTGCGCTAACGGGGCACCACTGCGCTCAAGATGGTGCAATATTGCCTTGAGACCGTGCACTATCTCCTCGAGATTGTGTGACATCGCCTCTCTAGACAATTCGCTACTACGGAGCATACAACAGTTCTTGTGCTATACATTTAATATGGGGAATTACAGAATATCATACGACCAATCAGGATGAACAATTACGGTATCAGGTATAATAATAAATTTTATGACAGATGGCTAACTGTTGAAATAGTGTTGAAAAATGTATATTCTGGGTTCGGGGCACAACTATTCTTTCTTGATTTCATTTTTTTTTTTATAAACAAGAGCATAAAATGAACGAAAAACCGAGTCACCGCACCACTTTTCCTACGAAGTAGGCTACCATCTCCAAATTGTCCTGTAGTCAGTCAGTGAGTGAGTCCATCCGAAACCTTTCGTCGACAAAATAAGGAGAACCGTTGACACTAGAACCTTGGTTTTTGGCATGAACGTGCATTAGGGCATTTTTACCAGCAAGTTCTGAGCTGACCGAATTCTGATGAAAAATTGATTTATAATTACTTTTTATTATTTATTGATGGCTCAGCGAGTGCACTCTCATGCCCATGGGAATCCTTGGCTGTATGTTTCACTTTGACTTTTGAAAGTTCCCTGATACGGCATATCACGTTGGACACACCGGTTCTCGTAAAATGACCGAAGTTAGAGGATTTTGAGCCCGGTCAAGACTTGGATGGGTGACCTCGTGCTGTACTGCTGGGCTGATCAGTGTCCATGGTAATAGGAACGGAGGGCGATAATATTTGCTATGCTAATGACCCACCAGCGGTGACATCTGGGAAAGTTAATAGTACCCACTGTCAATTAGAGACTGCTAAATACATTCTCTCACAGTAGCACATAGGGCCCCCAAGTAATCTCTCGAATACACACTTAAATCATATCAAACCCTACTTCATAGGTCCTGTGACGTCATACACACTGCCATGTTTTAGGGGTTGTCATGGAATTGTAGTCTATTATTAGACGTTCGTGGGGTGTATTACGTCAAAGTCGTAATAGATTTAATCCCAAGTAAATATTGACTAACATTGCAAATGGCGGACACGAACAGACCCGGATTAAGCGAGTAGTGACCACAGCGCCGTCTGCACATTGTAGTTTACTATTAGACGTTTCTCGAATAATAGAGCTACGTAAGCTTGTTTACATTTTGTTATGTGGTTATATTCATGGAGTGTTCTCGAAACTGTTGTAATTGTATCTGGGTCAGATCATACGTGAATACTGTATATTGTAGAAGCTTCTTGATTTTGTAGAATTGTCTCGAATGACGCATAGGGTATAAATAGCTTAACATTCAGTGATCGAGAAGGGAATTCGGCATGGACTTGGAGAGATTTGTGCACGTCAGTACGGACTGTGAAATTTACACCGGTATAGCATTGAACAGTAAGACTATATTTCCAGTCATTCGTTTTTGAGGAGTGTGAGTGTGATCACACTCCTGAAAATTAGCTCAGGAGTGTGAACAATAGCACTCGCCAATTGTAAGCCTCACTAAGTTGTAACCTGGAGGAGTGTGATATCACACTCCTTAAAATAATTTTTCAAACTTTAGGAGTGTGATTAACAGCACTCCAGCTATTTTCAAAAACGAAAGACTGTATTTCTCATTTATTTGTTGTATTAACCTTACATAATTTGTATATAATTTTAGTACTGTAAATAAATATTTGATTGTTAATCCTTGACATCACATCCGTTTTTCTGTCACGTTTTTTTCTGTTATCGTTTAGACCTGACAGGGTGTTCACCAAAACAGAATACTTTTGTTCTTGACCTAATACTGTCACGGAACAAATAACGGATTTATTAAAAGCTTCATTTTATATTGTACATTCAACAATATAACCATTTTTAATGTTTCATCGGTAAAGGACACCGTTCACTTGCTTGCTCTGTATTATGGCAGCCATAAGAAGAAATGGCAGACTCAGTATCCATATCGTCACCTATATGTATGTTAGTAAACAACTGAGACACACTATAATGAGTAAACAATGGTTTATCCAACTTGATTGTTACGAAATTTTTGCCTTGTAGTTTGTATAAACTAATCGGAAAAGGTACTGGAATTTGATGTATATATGGAATAATAACTATCTTCCAGACAGCATGCACGTGACAGGTCAACGTTGGTCAAAGGACGGCTTGATTGAGTGTAATTAATACAAACACATGTTCAGAGTGTCTGTCTCGATTGTTATCAACACCGCCACCCCCCCCCCCACGCAAACTCTCCTTGCCAATCGTTCTATTAATTCGTTTCATCATACACAATGTACGATTATAAATAAGAGTAGTATCTTTTACTATATGACATATGACAGTGTTTAGAGTATCATAGGACCGACAGTTTAACCTTGTGATCAGCCACGTCACCCCAAGGAAAAGCGGAGTTTTACACCCAGGTACTTATTTCATGAACGTCCTACAAATGAGGTTTTATTATCTGTAATGCACAACGTTTCACCAAAATATATCATCGACTGTCGTTATGGCGCCCATTGATGTTGCAGCTAGTTACGTTCACTTACTAACTCGTATACATTTTCCACATACTTTGAGTATAAAATTCAATTTCAGACTATTTTTCAAATTTAGAGGAATTTATCTATTTTTCTTGCTCCAAGGGATGGCTTGTCGTGCCCCGTGGTATGGACTACCACAATACAATTAGCTCAGCTGAGTTCATCAGCGGTTCTCTAGCCAGTTTAACTGACTTTACAACAACAGATGTGTATAATAGTAACATTGGCCGTATATTTCATTGAAAACGGACGGACCATGTGATAAAAATGACTCCAATTGAGGGTATAATGCGGGCTTGTCTGTCAAAATACCCACAACAGCTTGAACTGTGTAGCTTATTTACGGAAAACGGAATCTTGACAGAGAGGGAATTGTGATCATATCTCTTCTATGATTAAATAGGCCCCTGATAGGCTACATGATTATCCACCTATCTCCGCCCTTGTTCATCGGTATCTTTCACTCTGTCTGGAGACCCCGTGAAACGTGTACTTTCGGCCATGTTTTGCTCCACAGGATGGAAAACATGCTCCATGGGATGGAATGTCATGCCAAAGCACACAAGGGATGGAGAACTGAATCTCCGGGGTGCCTATACCCCAATTGAGGTATAGGCCTATACCTCGATCGAGGTATAATACCCCGATAAAGGTATAATACCTCGATCAAGGTATTTTCCCCAACCTGTACAAGGTGAACATACGCTGACTTTAACACCAAAGAAATTATAGCAATACAGTCTTATATTGAAAACAGTATAGCACATGTTTACAATAAGTTTTATGATAAAGCACATTATAAAAAAATATAATTTTATTCTATATTTTGCCTTAGTTTTCACTAGTTCAATTTTATATTTCAATAAGTCAACAGAGAACTCTCAGCCAAGATAATCGTCAACTTGTAATTGCTGAAGTTCAGGGCTCCTCACACCTAACTTAGTATTGTTTCTAAATAACCAGCTCTTGCTAATTCACTATAATCATAACACCTATATTTCTATTAATTTTATTTTTATTTGAAGTCAGATAAAGAACCTGGGAACAGTTAACGTTATGCTATATACCATGTATACATATTCTTTTAGTTTTCCACAATGTGATATTAATTTTTAAAATTTGCTTTATATACTGTGTATATAAATTTCTTTGAAAGACATTTAGAAGTCGGCGTATATAACAAATGGCTATTCTATGGATAACAACTTATTATTGTTGTGGAGCTGATTTTTCAAAGCCCCTGTATAATATTATTTTATCACTATGTGATCCATTTAAAAAAAGAACAAAAAAGTAATATTCAAAATAACATAAATATATTACAAAGTTAGAAATATGGGACGGGCTTCCAACACAGAGTGGAAAATGAAAAGAGTATCATTTTCGGGCATGTGGCCCAAATCGGGACACTTTTCTGTTTGGCAGCGCTTTATGTGGGAGTCAAATGAACTGCGAAATGGACTATTTATGCCCAATTTGTAATCTTTTCTTATTAATTTGTTGATAAGAGTTCTTCTTTATTGTAGATCCGAGGTGGTCGGAGTAAGGCATTACATGATAAGGTTTTAGTGAACTGTCAATATAGCATGGCCACATTCAGTACTGGGGAGCGAAAGCGGCGGCCACGAGGAGACCGAAAATCTACAGAGATGACGATGCATTTGGAACAGACTTTTGATGCAGCCATTCTGACAAATCTGTACCCGAGGTCACAGATAGACATCTTTGTGGAGGTGTGAAATTGTTACAAAATAATGCATTACATACAATTCTCCTCAGCACCATAAATTTTGGATTTTGAAAACTTAAACACGTCCACAAAATACAGGATATTTTATTTCTACTGACATTTTCAATTTTCCAGTTTTGCAAATTCCAAAGATGTTGACTTTGAAACTCATCCACTCATAATCATTGCAAGTATAATTCAGGCCTGGCCGTTAGAAAAAGAAGAGCTATAAACAACTCAACTAAATCTCCTATGGAGAGTGATTCGCCCTACTAGACTTTAACCCCTCAAAATTATTTGTATATGCAAGTGCATTTCTAAGTGTACTGATACAATGTCGTGTATACTAGTAGTAATTCCACTTGTCTTCAATAAAACAGTTGCACTTTATAAAAATAGTTTATTAATGAAAATTAAAATATGTACTGGTACAGTATGTGGAGTTTAAATGTAAGCTCAGGACTCGACCATATGTCTTTATGATAAAAATTTCAACAACAACAACACAGATTGATGAGGCTGTGGTGCGCAAAAATGGATGCTCTTGAAATATATTCATAACACCTGGGACGAATATTAAAGGGATATGAATCATACCCGATCGAGATTCTGCGAGACATTATATACCGCCATTGTTTTAAACTTCTTTGCATCGCCTAGTTTTCGTCACAAATTCATCCCAGATTTCACCAGATTTATAAACGTTCTTCTGCAGCAATTGGCATCAGATTATATGATCGAGACAGGTACTATTTTGAGAGAAGAAACTTTTGAGAGATTTTCATCGAAAAGATGCATATTTTCATGACAACTTTCGACCGCTCTGCGCTGCCGATAACTGAGCGGACGGAGCGGGAAGGAAAAACTCATTTTTTTCCATCTTTGTGATCAAACTTCTCATTTATCTCAATCTTTGAAGTATATCTGTGCTAGTTTTTACAAAATATGCAAGCATGTCATTGACAGTACGCAAAATGTTTTAATTTTTCATTTTCGTTTTTGTAAATAATTGCGCGTGAAAATCGTAAAAGTTCCAAATATCTAGAATTCTGAAAAATCTCACAATTCTTGTACGTTTTTGTGATTGAACTACTCTTTTGGGTCATTTGTTTTTTTAGATTTTTTTTCTCCGTGTACTAGTTTTGTTTCTTGTCGTTTGCATGATGTATTCCTTTTGCCACTCGTTAAGATGTAAAGGACTTTTATTTTTGGTCACCAATCTTGGCCTAAATTGAGTTGACTGGCGTTCACGTTAATGGAGCCTAGTTGACTAGCACGTGTATTCGGCCAGCGAAACAGGGCAGGACTCGCAGCGAAGCACACGTGACGGTCTTTTGCGCACAAAAAGCCAATCAGTGATGAGGCGTACTAATTAACCAATCACTAATCACTCATTAACATATCAATTAGCGAGACAAACCCTAGTTCAAAGAGAGGAGCCGCGTTTCATATCCCTCTATACTCGTCCCAGATAACACTGAAGATGTATTGTGCATATATTTCCCACCCTACTGATATCGGTCAAGTTCGCAGCACCCTGAAACTCTATCTAACATTTCTTGAGTTATCAAGATTTATAAAACATCTTCAAACATAATTGGTTAAGTCTAACTTCATATGCTGTATTTTTCTTTAGTAACCCCTCCCCTTGTTAACTTGGTTGAAGTGCAAAATGAATGTATTAAATAATATTCAAATAGACTCAAATACTCCATAGAATGCATTAAGATAGTTTGAAAAAAAATACTGCCATTTTGTCCATTGCCATTTTGACTGGTGACATTTTGAGCTTTTTGTCAGCATTTTCCAAGGATTATTGTGGGAAGCTGCCATTGACGGTGTATTTGCTATAAGATGTACAGTAATCCGCCTAATAATTCATTCACAGGAAGTGAAATTATTCATCATAAAATCTGGGGGTCATCAAATGTATTAGAACAACAAGTTGACAAAATTGTTCAAAATCAGGAAGATAATCCATGTATTTCTTCCTTATTTCAATGATCATAGACAGTGATCAAATTGATCAGAACACTCGATTGAATTTTGTCCCCAAAATTGGGATTGATTAAATTTTGATAGCGGGATGGAATTATTAGAGGGATTACCATAGTATTAGTAATTATATTAGTAGTCCTGCGGGCCTGCCTCTAACGTGAAATTATTCTTTCTGGCCTCCACAGGTATTTTGACTTTCTTATTTGCTTTCAACATGTCATAAGGGTCCAGTTTATACATTCAGGGCTTTAGAAAACATTTTCTGCAGGGTAACGTGCCCAAATAAGTGAAAATATTCAAAGTCCCTGAGTACTGGCAAGATACGTAGGCTTTGACTCAAAGATGACACTAAATTGATGAGGAATCTACATGAACATAACTGAGTGAACGGTGATTGTCAATGCAAGAAAATGTACAGAAAAGGATTCTTCTTTTTTTTAGATTTTTTTTTTCTCTCTAATGTGGGTGCTCCTACTCTGGAAACAATGTTAAACATTGTATCAAAGGGGTAATCTCAAGCCCTGACATATAGACAAAGTAATTTCAAAGTCTTCATTCATTGCAGGTGCTGCAGTCTGACGGAGGGAATTATTGTGCTTGTGTGAATGCTGCCACGTTAGCGCTGATCGATGCTGGGATACCCATGAGGGATTACGTATGTGCGTGTTCCGCCAGTTTCATAAACGACACTCCTCTGGTGGATATAAGTTACTTGGAGGAGTCGTCGGGAGGGGCTCATTTGATCATGGCATCTCTGCCCAAATCAGAACAGATTGTCCTCTTAGAAATGAACTCGCGTCTCCACGAGGACAATCTCGGTAAGGTCTTGGACCAGGCCACAAAAGGCTGTAAGGACGTGTACAATGTGTTAGACGCTGTCGTGCGAGAACACGTATCTAAAGTTTCACAAAAATGGGATCATTAACCTACTGATTGAGTGGGTAAATAATCGTGTGATAATCTCACAATAAATTATATTTTGAACTTCATTTATATATTTTTGTCTGTTTCATGATGTTTTCATTTTCTGGTATGATGTTATTTTGCATTCAAAGCCAAATCAAACATACTCTCGTCATGGGCTATCACAATAGGTGAGTGGATGGTAACAATTGCTCATTACATACCACCATATCTCAAGATTGGCAGACTATGCCTATGAGCACCAACCGTACACACTTACGTTTCCTACCAGTGAAAACATCTTTCTTGGAGCAGAACCATAGCGGTGACTACGTTTTCACCGTAACAGCACCATAGCGGTACGTCCATGATACTGATATGTTACGGTAGCATAACGGTATAGCTGTGGTATTATGTCAGACAACAGTGAGTCCTATCCCTGGGACAAGATACATGGGGATGGAAAAGAGCATTGACTTCCATATAATGATTAGAGAGAAGAGATGAAAGAGAAATACAGGAGTCTTCAAAATTCATAACTGATGATAAATTCCTGATAAATCTCGCAATCTTACATGTATATCATTTGTCTATAATTATCAGTCGCCGAATTGACAAGATTTTGTGTCAAAAGAAAAATTGTTTTATCCACTTTACTCTGGTCCATTTATAAAGTCAAATAAATTCTTGGCTGGGAAAATCTGGGTTTACTGAACCTTTCTTTCTTAAAGGAGAAGAAAACATGTGACTAATGTACACACTGAATGAAAGATCTATCTCCCCGTTATCCAAAAATGTAAGCAAATAGCTTCTGCAATTTTTTCCACTCGATTGAACTGGCATTCAACCTGCGCATCATTGTCTCTCAAGTGTGCCGCCATTTTGGCTCGGATCGTCCAAGTGTGTGATGTCACCCGGAACTCGCCGCTCTCTAGTGGGGAAGGCAAAAATATAATGACATTGCATGGAGATAAAAACAAACCAAGCCTTTCCTACATTGGAATGATCACAATTTGACAGGAATAGGAACCGAACGTCGTGATATGACTGAAATAGTGTTGAATGACTAATAAACTCCAATTTATTGCATCAGCCTCACTGTGCAAAAGTTCTTCTCTGATGTGTTTGGAGTGAAATCCTGCCAACTGACGCTATGCAACCACTGTTTCAGTATATCTGGTTTCAACACTGGGAACCGATGAAATGTCTCGGTCTTTGGAAGGTTTGGATTCTCAGTTCTGTTAGAACAGCCAAACGCCACACAATGCGGCATGATTCCCGTGTATTTGTGGAATATTGGCACACTACCACTATCAAATTATAACACTATACAAAATAGGGCTGGGTGGTGCTTAGTTGGTTCATCGTGATTTAGCTGAAATATTGTTGAAAGTGACGTTAAATTCTATTCACTCACTCACTCTATACAAAATATAAACCTGCAGTCCCGAGAGCTTCTCATACTTTAACGTACAGGGCGGAAGTGAGTATGAGCCCGGCTGACGTACACAGCGATGCGCACAATATGTTTTCGGCATTTCTGATTGGTTAAAATAGATCGACGCAAGCCCTTGTAATGGCGGCACTTATGAATCTGTCCACAGGCTCCAGTTTTTGATGTTTCGATATGAATAGATCGGCGGTAAAAAATCGCAAAAAATATTTGCTTATATTTTTGGATACGGGGGAGATAGATCTTTCATTGGGTGTATACAATACACATGTTTTCTTCCCCTTTAAGCCCACTCCAAGTAAATATTTCTCGGTTAGGATAAACTGAACAACAGGATCTATGGGGGTTTATGACTAAGTGAATAAAAACTTGTACATGGGTAAGAACATGATTTCATGCTGTTGAGTTCGTAATGAATTTGTTCTACGGATAAGTGAGGCTTGTATCCTATGACAACAGTAATAAATAGCAGTTTATTTCCAAGTGAAGAATAGTTTGATAGAGTTCTGGTGGCATTTCATAAGTGTTAAGAATCTTACATGTAGATGTGTCAAATTCAGAACATAAAGCAAATCATTGATTATTATAGGCCCATCCAAAAGGGGCTATTTGATGTGATGGCACTTTGTCGGTCTTTTCATTCCCTTCTGTCTGCTCTTTAGCTGGGACTGTTCTTTGGTGAATGGATACCCTAGGGGGAGATGGTGCGTCATGTACCAAAACAAAGGTCACTGACCAGTCTGTAACTGTGACAGTTTTCCATCCACAGTTGCAATATTTTCTCACAGGATACACTAGGCGGAGACAATGTGTTATATACTAATATTGAGGTCAAAGGTCACTGTGGCCAAAAAATCAGGAAGTAGTTGAAAATTGCAAAATTTTTGCGAGTGAATTCATTGGGGGAAAAGATGTTATATACAAAAATCTAGGTCAAGGTCAAAAGTCACTGTGACCCTAAAGTCGGAAAATCATTAAAAACTTCATTTCTTTATGTCTAGATACATTGGGGTCACATAGCAAAATTGAGGTCAAGGTGACTGTGACCCCGAACCAGGAATCCTTAAAAATCTTATTTTTTCTGTCAATATAGATACATTTGTTGGAGATAATGTACCACATAACAAAATGAAGGTTCAGGCCATTCTGACCCGAAAATCAGGAATTTGTGTGTTAGAGGATTCATGGGGGGAGATCTGTGGGCATATAGTGCAAGCAGATATTGAAGACAATTTATCTCCTGCTTATATACATGTATGTTAATTCAAGTGTTAATTGGAAAAAAGTTGGATGTTCAACTTTTCACAGAGTGTATAACTCAGAGCTTGAACTGTTCCTTATTCTGATCGCACATGAATCGTGTCGTATATTGGACCTTCGTTAAAGAAAACCAGCAGTGATGTCAGTACTGTTGGTGATGGATATTCTCCAGCTTAATTCTTTCAAATATTGTACATTGAACTGTCCATATCACATATCTTGGTAATTTCAGCCATTGACATTTGGCTATTTACATGTATCATGGAAAATTGCTAATGATATCTTGAATATTACTGCAAAGTATCTTGATGGGATTGCTGATATAATAATCTTGGAGATAAATTAGGGAATAAAATTGTGATAAATTAGAAGCCTATTCAAGTTGACGAAGTTGACCTATTTCATCAATGTCAAACCCTAGTTTACACAATGTTTCAAAGGGTAAGAGTTTGGCATGCATGGGTGCTACTCAAGCCCATAAGGCTCTTGTTTGTTTCTGAAGCAGGACCTTATTTAAATACCCCCAAAGCAGAGGGGTTCTCAGCATTTTGCAGGGTTATTGTTTGACATTTTGACACTATTCATTTTATCATCCCAACATTCATGTGCACGAGTTACATTTCTCTGAGGTTTCCTTCTGTCTCACTGAGCAAATGTCCCCAGAGTACGAGGCAAATGTCATCCTTTCATGGACATACTGGTGGCCAGCTGATGGATGAACTGGACAGGACTGGACTGGATGTTGTTCCAACATGTTATCTGGTAAGTTGTGACTTAAAAGAGAAACTATATGATAGCAAGTCACTTTATTATGCATATTTTAAACTGTAATTGTATGGTAGTTTCTCGTTTGACTTTGTGCTATTGATATCGAGTTCAATAAGTCAAAGATCAAGGTCACAGCACCCCAAACTGAATCTAAAATGATCGATTCAGTATCCTGAGTTCTGATTCCGCAAACATCTGGAAACAATACAGGTGTGTTCTGCAGTTTCTTGCAGGAGACCATTGTCTTTTGGAATTTAGCGCTAATTCTGTTGTATAGAATATGGAATAGGTCTGTGGGTTATGAATGCGGATAATCTTCAATGGACGACATTTGAATTATGAATGATGGACCAGATGCTTGTAATCATTGTGATCTTAAAGAGACCTATTCAAAAGTCAATCGAATCCCTTTGAATCTGATAATCACTGTTCTCTGTTATATCTTGACGTATTATTCCTTAAACTATACATGTTTTGCTGATATAATGCCATAGAAGTCAATTATTATCCCCATCCTGCCACCAAGACTCTAATCGGGGCATATAGAATCGCTGCCTGTGTGTTTCCATGCGTGTGTGCTTGTCCGCATGATGTCTCGGAGAACAGTTTAAGTCAGTTCACTTCAAAGTAAAAAATATATTCGCGCTAATATCAGGTTCAGTAAGTCAAAGGTCAAGGTCACAGCCCCCTAATTTAATTGCGCTGTAAAACTTACCTTCACATACCTTATTGCTATCGTGTTCCTACGCGATTGCTCTATTGTAAAACCTTACCACAGAACCAAAAGAAAATAGTCCCTGTAATGCCCAATGCCCATGCGCGAGTACCCAGAACCCTCTCTGTCTGACCACGTCACTTTCTTCTTTCCTCTACAATTGTAGCGGTCAGACGTAATTTCTAAGTGCTCTGTAAAAAATGTTTCAAAATCTACATCTGGAATACCACGCAATTCCTAGCTCATTACCTTGGATTACCTCGGAGATTCCCTGGGATATTACCTTGAGAAGAGAGTGGAATATTACCAAATTCCTGTGATTCTGGATACCTACCTGGACTTCTAAAAAACGTCAGGAAGTACACTTGTCCCTCAATATAGTGCGCCGACTGGGAGACAAAACATCAAACGCACTATACGTGAACCGCGCTAAAATGAATCCTTTGTTAAATGGTCAAGTTGTCAATCTCCCGCCGCTGCGAGTTCCGCAGCTCAGCGTTACAAGCAGACACAATGGAGTTGTTTATATATGAACAATAGCTCGAGTCTTGACAGGTACACAATAAACTGGTTGACGTGTGAGGACCATACAAATGAAATAGTTAACTTAGTAATAATATTTATTTATTTTACTCAAAGTTGTTTGTTTGTTCCTTTGTTGATTCTATGATATCGCTCAGACATGCCAGTAAAATCGGCAGAATGTCAATCTCCCGCTGGCGGGGTCGCGAAGTCCGATAATTCACGTAAAAACTTCGAATGTATCAAAACAATTAAATGTCAGATGTAGACATTTCGAAGATCCCAGCTTGCAGTTAGTTTATTTAGTTAGATATTTATTCGGACAAACGATGTTATTCCACATTCAAATTCCATGCGACGTCAATGCAGCGCACTGCTGAATGAAACACCAGGAAGAGTCGTCACAACAAAGATGGCGGCCTGACCTCGTGTCAGCTGTCAGCCCAAGGTAACAGTCACGTGGAAACTAGGCCACGTGGAAACTGGGCCATGTGTATGTTAAAGTGGGGCAACCAGTCTATAATTAACAAGCACACCGAAAGACAAATAAAGACATGGATTTGAGTTAGAGAAAATAATAATTTAATATAATCTAATATGAACATATCTAAGCACAGTTTTATCACGTTACGGGGATGGCTCCTTAGCCATCCCCGTAACGTGGATTCAGCTAGACCTCAGGGAAACTTTTGCCTGGGACTCCCCCTTCTTAACGCGGTCTACAGCGGACAACTTTTCTTGGACAGAGAATGCTTTTTGTTTTCTTACGTTGGCTGACATCGTAAAGATACTGATTGATTTCTGATTAAATTTTTATTGTATATAAAGGTTTTTGAAGAGACATGTTAGAACATGTACCGTGATACAAAATAATGTAAAATAATAGGGGATTATTGAGGTGCGAAATGCGGCTTGCTTTATCAGGGCCTCGCTCTACAGGGTCAAAGTGCGCGGAGTTCAAGATGCCACTTCCTTTTTCCGCGAACAGCTGGACTCATTTTCTGTGTTCATAATCCGAGTGATTAACACAGATGATAGTTAAATGTGTTATAAGCTCAAGGATTCCAGCCAGGACAGTCTTTTATTCAAGGCCAAGCGTTCACAGTATACGATTTATCAGCACCACATGCGCCAGTCGCCCGTAAACAGTCTATCTTTACGGGAAATTATTTTTACAATACAATATTTTTAAAATCACCACAAACATCATTGTTATATGTAAGCCACTCAGCCATTCATTCAACTTTATTCGAAGGTAAAACATTGCATTCATTCATTATTATTTGTGAATAAAAAGCCTTCCCATGTATTTTTTCACCAACACGAGTGTTTTTTTTTTTACGAGTGCAAAATAGGCAAAAAAAATCGGGGGACACATTTAGTACCGTGTTAAACTGAAACGCGCGCTATAAAGGGTCGTGGTATAGTGAGGGACAAGTGTATACGTGTCGAATCATAATAAAGATGGCGTCCGTCTTCTGTGTTTGTGGACAATCTAAACCCACGACGGATCCGCATTCAGCTTGTCCGCCGTGTAGAGGTGTTTGGTGCGATCAGTACGCTAAATGTGCGGAATGTGAGCTATGGCCCGACAATATATTTGAACAGTATCTTGTCAGTTCTTATGCCGGTGAAATTCTGCCCCCGCCCGGCTTTAGTAGGGCCGAGAGCTTGGTCGCCTCTCCGTCTCGCTCCTCTGTGAACGAGCCGGACGAGTCTGCCTCTGTTGATATGTCCGGAGAATCTTCCAACATCTCGGCCCAGCTCATCTGCGTCTACAACAATTACGGAGATGCCAGCTGTATCATCGACTGTAATATCACCACTTCCTGTGCAGTCTACGGTGATTAGCTTAAGCACCTGCTCCTGCCTTGCTGAGCTCCTGCCATTTCTTTGAATGTGCCGAACTATCCAGGCGCCTTGGCACTAACCGTTGTCATAATTCCCTCCAGCTTACTCAACTGGTACATCCTCAACGTATGCCTGTGTCCAGCTACGACTTCCGGCCTACGGTAGCTCCGATTATATCGGATGCTTACATGCAACCTCTTACATCATACCTTCCGGTATCATCTTACCATCGTCTCACATCGGAACTTCCGTTGCTTTTCCTGCGCATGCTCCGACGTCGGCTACTACATCCTACTATAGGACTGCCTCTACGTACGATGTTCCTGTTACTTCATAGGTTTATGGTTTCTGGGTCTTTCATCGATGTATGATACTAGAGTTACGTCATCTATGTACAGACTTTCGGTTACGTCATCAGTGTATAGCAGTCCGGCTGATCCCTATACTGCACCTCCGTATTCTCCACTTCCTGTACGTAGTGCAGTATATAAGCCTACATCGTATCCTTCTGTGGCTTCTGTAGCCCGACCTTTTGATGTACCTCGTCGAGTGTATCCTCCTGCACGTATTCCTACACGACCGACTTCCGGTACATCGGGTGCTTACTTCCGTTCTCCTTCTCCTAGGCCTGTCAGATATGCTATGCCATATCATGCGCCTATACCGAGACGGCAAGTGACGTCTGCCTAGATACCCAGCTAGGCCTGCGATGTCACAGTATGTGGCTGCTTCCGGTTCCGCCTTACTTCCTCCTTCTGATAGGCAGTGCCCACCAGCAGCATCTATTCCTGCCAACCTTTTCGATAGGTTCAATAGATTGTCTGCTGATTTTGCAGCCCTACAACGTGACATGTTGGTGCCTCCACCACCACCTCCAACACCACTTCCGGTTCCTGAGTGGGCTGGCTATCAACCTCGCCCCGTATCATCAAGGCGGCCAACTTCCGCTTCCTATCCTCAGCTACCACTTGATCTCTCGCAGGGTAGTAGACCTACACCTCCTTCGTTTGTGCCCAGGTTTACCTCTGTGGATCCTGTGACAGTGAATAACGCTGAGTCGGAAGTGGAAGAACGAGCTTCCTTGTTTGATGCTGATCTGGATCTCGCCGCGTCCAGTTATTCTGATATACTGGCCCGCCTTTACGAGTTATTTCCGGATATGACCCCTCCGCCAGTTGTAGAATCCAGAAGGGTCACTGCGATGTCGGACCTCAGACAAGAGCCATCTCATCGTACATCACTTCCGCCTTCTAGAGCCGTTTTCCAATGTGCTGAGCGCATGCGGGATGCCTTCTCTCTTCCTAAGACCCAAGCTGAGAGGCAACGACAGCAGGAATCTAGATCTCTGTTTAAGAAATCTAATGGTGTCTTCCCGTTGGAGCGACCCGTTTTCCGGTCGTATTCAGTACATGGTTCACCCTGGCATGATCGAGCTGCGATCCAGGAACCAGAACTCGATCAATTTCTTGGAGCCACTCCGCCTAAGAAAGACATTCCTCTTTCTGTTCGTCAGATTTGTCTCCTGGAGGACACTTGGAGACAGGAGGTTGCGATTACTTCCCATTTAGATTGGTTTCTATATGCCATTCGTACGATTCTTAATCGCATACCTCAGACGTCAACTTCCGGTTTCGTGTCTGTTCCTGTTGATGACGTCAACCTGATGAAGGACTTCCTGACGGCAGCTGCGCGTGCGGACGCGGACTTGATGGCATCTTCGGTCTTCATGTCCGCTATGTTCGTACACTTAAGGCGTCTCTCACTGTTCACGGCCCTGCCTACGTATACCCCGTCCAGTGTGAGATCGGCCTTAAGGGAGCAGTCCCCCGCCTCGGGACTTCTGTTTGCCGGTGTACTACCAGAGCTGCAGAATGAAATGTCCGCTGCCAGGACCACGCACTCCTATTTTGCACCACGACAGAGGAAGCGATCGGCCCCAGAGACCTCGACATCGTATTCCTCGGCCCCGAAGAAAGCTTCTTCAAGTTCCTCTTCCGGTGCTGGTGCCAAAAAGAATGCGCCCTCCTCTTCGAAATCTGGCGGAGGCTCGAAGGGAGGGGGGAGCGGCCACTCTAAACGTGGTGGCGGGAAAGGGAAGTCCGCTAAAGCTCCCAAGAAATGAGGGCACGGGCCATGCAGATGTTCATTCTGCATGGCGAGACCGCACGTTGCCGCTGTTCCCAATTCCACCAAATCCGGCGCTTCCGGTAGGCGGGAGACTTGTAAGTTTTTGGCAGAATTGGGAGGCAATCCAGGCGGATTCGTGGGTGTTGAACACCCTACGTCATGGGTATCGGCTGGAGTTCGCCACGACTCCCCCATTGACTTCGTCGCCCAAGGCGTCTCGAATTCCTGTGCGTCGGGAGCACCTGATGGAGATTCAGAGATCCGTGGACAAGTTGGTAGAGAAGGGTGCAGCTATAGAACTTCCGCCAAACGATATGTCCCCGGGCTTTTATTCTCCGGTGTTCCTGGTCCCCAAGAAGAACACCACCGAAATGCGTATGGTCATAAACCTGCGTCGGTTGAACAAGGACTTCTTGGCCCCGCCTCCTCATTTCCGGATGGAGTCGTTCCGGTCTATTCGTTCGGCTCTGTTACAAGGGGACTGGATGACGTCTCTCGACCTCCAAGATGCATATCTGCATGTTCCGATCTACAGGGCTCATCACAAGTATCTGCGCTTCCTGGTTGGCAACCGGAAGTTCCAGTTACTTGTGCTCCCTTTCGGACTATCCACGTCCCCCTGGGTCTTCACCAGAGTTTTCAACCCGGTGGCGTCATTCCTGCACACCAGAGGTCTCAAGTACCACTTCTACCTCGACGATTCTCTACTACGGAATCAGTGCAGGGAAGAACTCTGCAAGGACACCAATTTCGTTTGGGAGGTCCTTGTTGCTCTGGGCTATCTTCCTCACGAGGGCAAATCGGAGTTGACACCATCCCAGTCTCGAGTCTTTCTCGGAGTTTCCTACGACACCCTTTCAGCGTTAGCGAAACCTCCGGAAGACCGCTGGAAGAAAATTCTGACGTCGGTGCCGACGTTCCTGTCAGCATCGCACAGCCGTGCTCTCCAGTTCGCTGCAATTATCGGCCTGTTAACATCAACTCAGGATGTGACGCCTCGAGGCCGCTTGCAGCTTCGGCCGTTGATGATGCACCTCAACAACCATTGGCCGAAACGGCACCTGAATCCTACTGTCCCTGTGACAGAGGATATCAAACGTCTCCTATGCTGGTGGCTCGTGGAACGACAGCCAGAGGAAGATGCATATCAATGTATTGGAATTCCAGGCCGTAACCCTGGCCATACAGAGATTTCTTCCAGACCTCAGGAACCAATGCTTGTTAGTAGCGACGGACAACACGACAGTCCTGGCCTACATAAACAAGCAGGGAGGGACCCACTCTCCCCAACTGCTGGATCAGGCACAGAAATTCTTCAACGTATGTTGGGACAATGAAATTTCTGTGTGAGCTCGCCACATTCCCGGTCATCTGAATGTGCTGGCCGACACATTATCCAGACCGAATCAGATAATATCGACCGAATGGCAGCTTCACGAAGACATCCTAGCCCAGATGTCTCGGATATGGGAGACGCCGAACGTAGATCTGTTCACCACCCGTTGGAACCATCTACTGCCGGCCTATGTGTCTTCCGTTCCGGATCCAGCAGCCCTGGCAGTCGACGCCCTGTCTTTGGACTGGTCCGGCATGATTGCGTACGCCTACCTGCCGCCAGCAATCTTGTCGCAAGTCCTGCGGAAGATCCAAGCACAGCCGTACGTGGTCTACCTTGTGGCTCCGTGGTGGCCCACTCGCCCTTGGTTTTTAGACCTGATGGATCTTCTCATAGACGTTCCTCGTCGGCTGCCGCTTTGGTGGAACCTGCTTCATCAGCCGAGATCCAGCCTGTACCACTCGAATCCCGGTCTATTTCAACTGACCGCGTTCAAGTGCTCCAGCATCAGCTCGTTGAGGCTGGATTTTCTGTCGAAGCGTCCGAAAGGATGGTCCGGTCCACCAGAGCATCAACGACTGCGGTGTACCAGAACAAGTGGAAGATCTTCGCTACCTGGTGTTTTGGACGTGGAATTGTTCCAACCTCTGCCTCTGTTCAGCAAGTAGCGGACTTCCTTTTGCATCTGTTTCATGACAGGCAGCTTGTTCCGGCCACAGTCGACGGCTATCGGTCCGCTATCGGACCACAGGTGTCAACCCATCACTCGACGTCAACCTGTCCGCATTTCTTCGTTCCTTTCGGGTGGAGAGGCCTACTCCGACACCGCAGCTTCCTAAATGGGATTTGGCACTGGTTCTTAGGCGCCTGTCCATACCGCCTTTTGAACCCAGCGGCACCTGTGAGATGAAGTTTCTCTCCTACAAGACCGCCTTTCTGATCGCCTTTGCTTCTGCCGCCCGCGTATCAGAAATCCATGCCTTGGACTTCAGGTCTTTGAGATACAACCCTGAGTGGACCTGGGTGGCGTTATCTATTCTCCCGGAGTTTGTTGCTAAGAATCAGTCACTCTACGACAATCTTCCGCGAGAGTTCGTCATCCCGGCTCTGTCCAACATTCTGTCCGCAGCTGTTGACGACGACAGAGTCATGTGCGGCATCCTGGCCTCTATGGACCAATAGATCCGTGTCAGACATCATGAGGGCCTGCTACTGGAGGAGTAATGTAACCTTCGTCTCTCATTACCTCCGGGATTTGACGCTTCAATGACGGGACATCTACTCACTGGGACCCCTGGTGGCTACCCAGTCTCTTGCGGACCCGTCATCATCGCACTAGACCTCCTAGTGGTTTTACCATTTTTATACGCCCGCCCAAAAGGCGGACGTATTATGTGATGGCGGTTTCCGTCCGTCTGTCTGTCTGTCTGTCCGTCTGTCTGTCTGTCCGTCTGTCCGTCCCCCGTGTCCGGTCTATATCTGGAACATTTTTCTATCCACAGCTCTAATTTTTGATGAGTGGATACCTTATGAGGAGACGATGTGTCGCGTACCAAAATGAAGGTCGAGGTCAGAGGTCAATGGTCACTGGCCTAAAAAACAGGAAATCACTGAAGTGTTCGTGTCCGGTTTATATCTGTGAACGTTTTCTATCCACAGTTGCAAATTTTTGTCAGTGGATACGCCAGGTGGAGACGATGTGTCGCGTACCAAAATTGAGGTCAGAGGTCAAAGGTCACTGTTGCCTAAAATCAGGAAATCATTGATCATTGACAGTTTTCTATCTACAGTTCTAATGTTTGGTGAATGGATGCCCTAGGGGGGAACGATGTGTTGCATACCAAATGTAGGTCAAGGTCAGAGGTCAAAGGTCAGTGTGACCTAAAAATCAGGAAATCATTAAAAATTACTAATTTTTTGTGAGGGGATTCACTAGGCGGAAATGAAGTGACGCATACCAAAAATTAGGTCACGGGTCAAAGGTCACTGTGACCCCCAAATTAGGAAATTATTAAAAATAATTCTTGTGTCCATTGATAGATTGAGGGAAGACGATGTGTCATGTACCAAAATTTAGGTCAAGGTCAAAGGTCAATGTCACTGTGACCCCAAAATCAGGAATTCATTACAAGTCACATTTTCATATGCCTGTCGAAGACGAGGTCATGTAATGCGATGTTGCGTTCTATCCATTCATCCATTAACATTTGTTGTCCATGTGATAACTCTAGTTTCAAGGTACGGATTGGTACCAAACTTTGAGTATACCTTAATCGCATGGCAAAGAGGAGCCATACATCAATCGATCAAAGGTCAAGGTCACAGTCCCCCAAAACTGAATCAAGTATAAGATGTGATATATGTTACATTCTCAGAAGCACAAAATTGTAGACCTTTCTCTGGATTGCTAGCTACCAATTGGAATCAAGGCTATTAAACAAACTTGAAATTTGGACCAATATAATTTCAGATATACGGGCGTATATTGAAGCCCCTTGGGCTCTTGTTTTAAAAATCTGGTAAGTGTCTGCTCTCCCCAAATTTTATTAAAAAAAAGGGGGGGGGGGCTGGAGGTTTCGGTCTAGTGCTTGTCAGCTATTCACTAGGCCCGCTTACTATATATATATAGGGCTGGGTGATTATATCGATGGCCATACCGTCATGCTACATGTCTTTATGGCACTCGATTATCTCGCTGACTCCTGTTTTATCCTTCGCCTATGCTTGAGACTTTTTCTGTTTTGACCACTATTTCCCTCCTCCTGCTATGATATTCTAGCAATAAGGTATTTCAAGGTAAGTTTTACAGCGCAAGAAATATGAAAAATTTGAAAATCAATTTTCCTATTTCTAAGCTTAAACTTACCTTCACATACCGTGATGGCCCTCCCAGCCTCCCCGCTAATGGGTTATTATACGCCCGCCAAAAAGGCGGACGTATTATGTGATGGCGGTTTCCGTCCGTCCGTCCGTCCGTCCCCCGTGTCCAGTCTATATCTGGAACACTTTTCTATTTACGGTTCCAATTTTTGGTGAGTGGATACCCTACGGGGAGACGATGTGTCGCGTACAAAAATGAAGGTCGAGGTCAGAGGTCAAAGGTCACTGGCCTGAAAAACAGGAAATCACTGAAGTGTTCGTGTCCGGTCTATATCTCTGAATGTTTTCTATCCACAGTTGCAATTTTTTGTGAGTGGATACATCAGGTGGAGACGATGTGTCGCATACCGAAATTCAGGTCGAGGTCAGAGGTCAAAGGTCACTGCTGCCTAAAATCAGGAAATCATTGATAGTTTTCTATCTACAGTTCTGATTTTTGGTGAGTGGATGCCCTAGGGGGGAACGATGTGTTGCATACCAAATGTAGGTCGAGGTCAAAGGTCAGTGGTATCGAAAAATCAGGAAATCATTAAAAATTTCTAATTTTTTGTGAGTGGATTCAATAGGGGGAATTGAGTGTTGCATACCAAAAGGTCGAAGGTCAAGGGTCACTGTGTCTCCAAAATTAGGCCAAGGCCGAAGGTCAAGGGCACTGTGACCCCCAAAATTATGAAATTGTTAAAAATCCTGATTTTTTGTGTCCATTGATACACTGAGGGAAGATGATGTGTCATGTACCAAAATTCAGGTCAAGGTCAAAGGTCAAGGTCACTGTGACCCCAAAATCAGGAAATCATTAAAAATAACTTTTTTGTTGTTGTGGCAGTAGATACATTAAGGGACACAATGTGTTACATACCAAAATGTGGGTCAAAGGTCAAGGTCATTGTGACCTCAAATTCAAGAAATCATTAAAAGAAACATTTTCATATGCCTGTCAAGAGGAGGTCATGTAATGCGATATTGCGTTCTGTCCAGTCATCCATTAACATTTGTTGTCTCTGGTTTCAAGGTATGGATTGGTACCAAACTTTGGGTATACCTTACTTGCATGGCAAAGAGGAGCCATATTCATTTTGAGATCAATTTGTCAAAGACCAAGGTCACAGTCCCCCAAAACTGAATCAAGTTTAGCTAACTATATGCGTTAGGTTGAAATATTCAGAGTTGTCTCCCCTACATGTATATGGCATTTGTCCTGTGGAGTTGTCTGCTATGTTTGATACATGTAAAAAACAGCTACATTCAGTTAAACTGTTGTGAAATATAAACCATACATTTATTAGCCCACCATCATCAGATGGTGGGGTGTTCAAATCGCTTTTCGTCCGTGGTCAGTCGTCAGTCCATCCGTCCGTAAACAATTCTTTTTATCGCGATTTCTCAGGAACTACTTTATGGATCTTTCTCAAATTTGGTACACAGGTTCCCTTTAGGGTCTAGTTGTGCAAGACACCTTTTCTGGCCCGATTCCAAAATCCAATATGGCCACCAGGCAGCCATCTTGGATTTCCCCATGAAACCTTGTTATCGCGATTTCTCAGCAACTACTGCATGGATCTTTCTCTAATTTGGTACACAGGTTCCCCTTGGGGTCTAGTTGTGCAAGATACCTTTTCTGGTCCGATTCGAAAATCCAATATCTGACATCTAGGCTCTCCAAATTCAAACTACATACGCAACTGATGATTGACTTGGAACCTTCTCAATTTAATTGACCTTGAACTATGTTTTCAAGGTCAAATTCTAGTTATTGCGTTATCTTAAGGTATCATGGCTAGGTTCTCCAAATTCACACTACAGTATACAGGGGTATGCGTATATTGAAGCCCATAAGGCTCTTGTACATTTACCTAATTAAGACCGACCCATTTGGGGGCGTATTTGTGCCTCAGACCTTTTTTCCGTCTTGTTACTGGTTGAACCTAGCAATGTATACTTTTATGTAATATATCAATAGAGGAGCCTGTACATTAAGACTTATGCCCAGCGGAGAATATGTGAGCTCACAACTCTTGTTTTGAATATTTTCCAGTAAAGCCAATTGAGCAATGGATATGCATGTTTGTGGTTCTTGATACACAAGTCATCTATAATGACCATGCACTAATTGAGCATTTTATATCCGCTTATCATGTGTCAAGTGATAATAGTTAATGTGCTATTATTTGACCATCTCAAGACTCTCAAGTTCGGCTTTTGGAGGTAGAAAGATCTGATGGATGGTCAGAGGTGTAAGTGTTTGTAACATTCAGATTTAGATTTACAAACCTGACATCTGTACCTTGGTTCCCTGACTGAACATGGAGGCATGACAACCTATGTATTGGAAAATATACATCAGATACTATTCATAGAAATGACTATTACTTATCCTAATGAAAACTTGACATGCTTTAAGTTTGAAAATATGTAGGATATCGCTAGTTAGATATATTGCTCCACACGAAAGCGTAGGGAGAAACAAATATTAACTACCATACCCATAAATGTACATGCTCAGTTCTGAGCGAGTCTCACTTCACTGGACACTTTGTCTGAGATTGATATAAGGAAGCCAGATCAAACCTGTGTTTAATTAATATAGCATGTTTGTACATGTATCTTCAGTGATCAGTGTCGCTAAAGTCTGCATGGCAGTGCCTGAAGATGAAAAAACATGAGGGAAGGGAATTAGGCCATGGTGTACCAATAGTTTTGATTGGATCGGTCAATAAGAAGTAAGTGAAATAAAAGATTAAAGATGTAATCAGCCTCAAAATCGATGGATTTTGTAAACTCTCCTGTACGTTTTTCAGCAGGGAAGATTACTAAAGCATGGTATGTACATATCATATTTGATGATAGTGGGATCACCATATACAGCGAATGCAAGAATATCTTGTCAGAAAATTTGAAACTCTACCCGCTTTGATGGGTTTCTGTTTCGCCATCAAGTATGTGTCGTACACGGAGAGGAAAATGATGTATGAGTGACGTAGCGATGCTCACGAATCTGAATGCTGAACAGCTGCAGCCAAGAGATCACGTCATGGCTCGTGCCTAATGTTCGGTATTGCCGCATAGCATACGTTGGTAGAACACACCACACATGTAAATGCTTGCTGACACAGCAACGGAAAAATAAATGGCATGCCATGTCATTTATTTTTAAAGATTAATTCTTTCTATTTTCTCGTGAATGGTAGAAACAAATTCAGTTTTTTGTGGACAAATGTGTTTGTACTTGTTGTAACATATGTCACATTCGTTGAGTTTGAGAGACATCAATTTCAGCCTAGAATTGAGGCTGATTACATCTTTAAGTTATGGTGCTGTTAAAGAAAATGGGCAACAATTGTGATAGGCTATGAAAGACCATAGGCTATAAACTGCAGGACCATGACTATAACGATCAGTTCACATCTGTGTTTATATTAGGACTGTTTGTTCTGTCCCTCATGTCATATGGCCCATTAAGATTTAAGTGACAACATAACTAATGGTATTAATGGGTCACTATTAAGTTTGTAAAATCTTGGGAATTGGAGCTAGGTGTAAAAGAAAATGATATCCAGCGGTCAAAAACATTTACATTAAGCAAAACAATTAGTCCAGATACTAAACTTTGGTGGTTTAGGTATAAGATATTGTCTTGGTCGCTGACCTGTAGAGCTTTGCTTTTCAAGATGAACTTAACTGATAGCAATATATGTTTTTTCCTCAAGAATGATGTTGAGAGTATTCACCATTTGTTAGTTGAGTGCCCAACATCCATTATATTTCGGAAGAAGGTAACCGATTGGGTTGTTCATATTACTGGAATAGAAATTTGTTATTGACCACGTACAATTATTCTCGGCTTTATTGGTAAAAATCTGGAAGTTGTAAATTTGATTTCATTGCTGATCAATTTTTGCCTGTTTAGGGCTAGTCTTATATGTGCATTACCAATGCTGGACTGTCTAAAAGGTGATTTGAAAAAGTACTATTTGGTCGAACAGGTGAATGCTAAATTATTAAATAATGTTGATAAGTTCAATGACAAATGGAACAAGTGGCATATTCTGATCTCTACGTATTTATAAGTCATTTTAGTCAATACATGTATTCATCCAATTCAGCATAGCTGTAAATTGGTGCTGATAAGTACTATGGATGAGAGACCCTGAAGACATCAAGTCTGGAACTGTTCATTCTTACCTGATCATGCAGATTGTAATAAGATTGTAATAACATTATGCGAAATACTGTATGTATAATGGATACACTCATTTATTTTTTATTCCATCTAAAAATGTTGAAAGCTGCATGTAAAATGCTATGTTATCACTGCAGCTATTTTGATTGATGTGAATACTGATAATATGGACTGTTTAAAAAAAAAAAAAAAAAAACTACCATAAGCACACCACGTTTATTCGGAGCATAATAATGGGAAACGATAAGAAAAAGAAGAAAAAAAACATAATTAATGGGTATAACTTGCAGATGCCTGAAAATCTGGTTCCCTTGGTGTGATCTGAATCTCTCTGGATGATACTCACTCACAGGATAATTGAAATGTTCAGGTTGTCATAGCACTGCGCTACAATACTCTAAAAGCCATTAGTTTCAGCTAATTTTAGCATCATTCCAGAGGATAATGTGGTGTCTAGCACTGTAATATCACTTGTCTTTATTGCACCAGGTAATCGTCCTGTCTGTGTCTTGTGCGCTGTCCTCAGTGTTTTATAGGGTGGATGGAGGGTGGATGGTTCCATGCTGCTTCAAAGATTTCTTCTTTGAAGTAGCAGGAACACAACTGGGCTGGGTGGTGCTTAGTTGGTTCGTCGTGATATAGCTGAAATATTGTTGAAAGCGACGTTAAATTCTATTCACTCACTCACCATTCCAGAGGTAGTACACCTCCCATTATTCACACAGATGTTTTCTCGCTGCTGTCTTCATGTTTAATACAGTTTAACGATAGGCGTATATAAAAAAAGTCAATACTATCATGCCAAAAATGAGTTGTATGAAAATTGTCTCAAACAGTTTGGTTGCCCATATTAAAGGTTCTGCCAATACCGCTTGCATAATCCATAAACACATACAGAGAAACTGTCTAAACAAGAAGTCAATATTTTTTTTCATTAGGAAAGATGATATATCAGTGGATATAACGGGTGTTAAATTTGAAGATAGTTCAAGATTGTATTTTAAACTTTGACCATTCACCTAAAACAGTAAACTGTGATAAAATGTTGAATATAACCTACAACAATTAAGCATCAAAAAAGTATGGGCTCACGGCCTCTGGGGACCTGGTTGTTAGACGAGATTGTATTATGCGATAATGAGTTCTTCCATCCATCCATTAACTTTTGATGCCTGGGATATAACTCTTTGAGATATCACAGACATCAAAAGTTTATTGACAGATATCGCAGACATCAAACGTTGACAGACGGATGAACAGAACTATCACATAATATGACCTCGCCTGGGTTGTACCCTATACCCATGGGGCATTGGGAATAACCATATTCATTTTGAGGTAAATAGGTCGAAGGTCACTTGTCAAAAATCAGGAAATCCTCAAATTGTTATATAACCAGGTTATAACTCAAGCTTATTGTTGTGAATTGTGATGACATTTAAAGATGTAATCAGCCTCAAATCAGGGCTGAAATCGATGTCTTCCAAACTCAGCGAAAATGACATATGTTACAACAGGTACAAAATGAAACACATTTGACCACTAAAAAGTAAACTTGTTTCTACCATTCACGAGAAAATAGAAGGAATTGATCTTTAAAAATAAATGGCATGGTATGCCGTTTATTTTTTCACGGCTGTGTCAACAAGCGTATACACGCGTGGTGCATTCTACCAACGTATGCTATGCGACATTACCGAACCGTAGGCACGAGCCATGACGTTATCTCATAGCTGCAGCTGTGCAGCATTCAGATTCGTGAGCGTCTCTACGTCAGTCGTGACGTCATTTTCCTCTCCGCGTACAACACACACTCAATGGCGAAACAGAAAGCCTGTCGAAGCGGGCAGAGTTTCAAATTTCTCTGACAAGATATTCTTCAATTCGTTGTATATTGCCGATCCCACTATCACCAAATATAGTGCATATGATGCCTTAGCAAACTCGCGGCTGAATAATGCACAGAGGAGAGTTTACAAAATCCATCCATTATGAGGCTGATTACATCTTTAAGAAACCTCAATGAAAGTGTGTAATCTATGATTTAATAGACAACAAATTTATTCAAATTAGATACTATCCAATATGGATATATATATACATGTATGTCCATGGTCAGCTAAGGGCCCCGTGGGGCTTCCGGGGATTGACCTGCGATGTCGTTTTGCACATCGCAGGTCATATTAAGAATAGGCCTCAGCTCCTCAGAGAGCTTGTCGTAAGAGGCGACTGAGGCACCCATGGGGTTCCTGGGTGTGAAAAGGAATAGGACCCCACCCGTGTGGTTCCCGGGTGTGAAAAGGAATAGGACCCATGCAGCCTCCTGATATGACTGAAATATAGTTGAAAGCGACGTTAAATCATACTCACTCACTCAGAGGTCAGCTGAGGTTGACATCTCTTAATTCACATGGATAATGATGTGACATTTTGAATCTTCTAAAGATTCTGATCTCTGGATGTCTTCTTGATTCACAGTGTATAACCCTGTCCGGCTGGGATTTATTTATGACGAGCCATCTGTGCCCATTTATGACGTGATTGCACCGAGTCGACACGTGTGCTGAGATGGAGGTTAAGCATTTTACAATTTTCTGCGTGTTACATATCACTTTATGGAAGAAACTGAATGAGATAATGTTCTATATTTATTTTGGCAGATCCTGTGTCAAATTCAACTCCATAGATCATCTCGTTTTCATCATAATCGTGTTCATGTTAGAAATTTATCAAAACTCTGTCGAATTTTACAGTTATGAAGTTGATTGTTCTTGTGGTATAGGATTTCACATTTTGGTCTGTATAGTATAAAAAAATAGAATGGTAGTTAATCAAATATGACTGGTACAGAGGACATAAATATAAGTATAAAGAGGCAGATATTTAGGAACAAATGTTCATGTCCTGAAATGAGACTGTCTGTATTTTTGTCGAGGGGATTTTTTCGACTGTTTGAGTTTTTGATGAGTTCCTGTGCGCATTTTTGGCGTGCATAGTAAAAAGCGAAGTGCAATTACTGTGCACATATACTATAGCAATGCCTAATCGGCACTGATACTAGTGTTCATGTGTAGGGCCGAATGATGACTTAATTATTCCAGTGGGTTTCATATCTCAGAACCCACACTACGGCGCCATGATCCGTTTTATTTTCATGTTGTCTTATAGTTTTTAAATTGTTCTAAGAATACCAGAGGAAGAATCATTCCAAGAAATATTCGTAGGTCCACAACCAGTCCGCGGAAGATCCACGAAGAAATCCGCAAAGCTCGCAAAGCCTAACATATTTCACTGCCATAAATGTCACTTTTGAACCAAATGGAGGTTCAACCTCCAGCGGCACAGGGACGCACATACTGAAGCATCGTACGGCTGTCCAATTTGCAGTAGACCATTCAAAGTGAAATGGTCCAGAGATACACACACCAAATATCGGAAATTCAATTTCCGATATCGGAAATTGCAATTCCCGATATCGGAAATTAGAATTTTCGATATGGAGAATTGATTCGGAGACAATTCCCGATATCGAAAATTCAGTTACCGATATCGGAAATTGTCACTGAATTTCCGATATCGGAAATTGCAATTCTAGTTTTCGTAAAGCTTCCAGAGCTTTCATTTTCGATATTGGATATCGGAAATTCGGAATAAAAAGCACTTTGGCTTGCCATACTTTAAGTGTGTCGACAGGGACAACACTTAAAGAGCAGTCCCTGTGGACACACTTAAAGGGTTATTTCAACACTTTACGAATAAATTTCAACACTTTAGTTTTAAGCGTGTAGGTACACCAAGTGTCTCACAATGTTCAAGTGGAGATCATCTATGTCGTACGACCGCAATAATGTAAAATACAACATCTAGGCTGACAGGTTGCTTTGCTTTTGAGATTTGGATTTTGTTTTTTATATCATTGCAAATTCTGAACATGAAATTTGAATTGCAGGCAAGCACCAAAAAGGTGCGTGGACCCCTCAGCCTGTTTTTTTAGTCAAGTAGGATCAGGGCTGCATCTAGAGCCAATTTAGTTCCGGAAAACGTATGGGCGCCCAAAACTCAAATGAAACAAAAAACGAAAGTGCTGTTGTTGTTGTTCAATTTGAAAGGATTTCTGAAGGAAATACTCCTAGAAAAAGCTTCTGAGAGCCTCAATATCGATCCGATTGCATAGCTGGGTATTGAATTTCATGTTAATAAACCTCTGTTTGGCGCAATTCGCTAAAAAAAATTGGACCCTCAATAATGAATTACGAAAAGGAACTGGGAGTTTGGGATCGGAAGCTGCAAAAATCCCTGGATACAGCCCTGTGGATAGAGTTCGTGTGATTTCTGTACCGTATATAATAGACTTCATTTTCACTTGAGTGGTGTGCTGGGATTACAGCATGCAAGAAAGTGTAGCTTTATCAGTGGCAAGTTGATGGCATAGAAACACACTGATTAACACAGGCCCACCATTATCCTTATTGGTGGGGGGGGGGGAGGGCGGCAGGGCATAAGTTTCAGGTATGCAAACTGGTTCAAAATTGCCCAAAGTCAGACTAAAAATGGGCTCTCCTAATCACTCGTTTTAAATAATTTCCAAGGTACAGTAACATGTCTGGTGACAAATATTGAAGCATTATGGTGTACCAGTTAAATGTGTGGACACAAATATGGTTCATGCAAAAGGATAAATCTGATGTAGAATAGAATGATTTAACAGCAAAATTGAAGAAAAATGATGTCCTTCATTTAAGGCGACGCGAAATTCCGACTAACGGGTTCAATATACCAGTTATTTCATATTATACTTCTGAAATAAAATCTGTTTTTGTGCAAAAGCTTTAGGATAAATCATATCATGTGGAGTAGAATGATTTAATAGAAAAATGTTGTCCTTCATTTAACGCGACGCGAAATTCAAACCTAACGGGTTCGATACTTTGCACTCTTAATATGTTTTCTGTTCTGTTCAACGTCTTCGAATTGCACGAAAGTATACACCAATTCATGGCCTTATCTGAAAATCACGATACTCGCTCGCTTGGAATTATTCGGAGTATACATTTGTATCAAAATCTATTTTTTTCCATAGGTCATATGTTCCTAGCTCCAATCACATCCTTTGGGTGGTACGCCATAGTAATATCGAAGGTTTAAATTTACGGGTATATGTATTTTCATCTTTTGATGAATGCATATTTATTTTGGGCGTTCTCGCAAATTCTACCTGTTAAAACATGTATAAATTTACATTATTGTTTAATATCCTGCAACACCAGGTTCAGGATATGCTGTACCGTATTTCTTGCCAATCTCAATATTTCTATATGCCGGTATTGGCGAAAATGTTATATTTCGTAATTTCTTCGTGCATGTAAAAAACTGCATCCACAGGTAATTTTAATTATTTTGTTTTTTATATGTTGTGCAGAACGGAATGTGTTCTCTCAATTTCGGTGTCGTCGCATGAAATTTAATTACATGTGATTTATATTTACCGGTACATTTTTTTCATGTCTTGCAGAAGCAAATTCGGAAATTGCCGTACCTCGTGCCAATCTCGATATATTGGCACAATTTTGGATCTTGAATTTTCACCTTTTTAAAATGTTTAATTTGGATTGTGAAAGCATACATTTTCAGGTATAAATTGTATTGCCTTCCATCTTAAATTCCAAGTTCGGAATGTACCGTACTTGTCAATCCAGTGGTTTTCTCGATTACAACTTAGGGTGTCGACGTACTTGCTCAAGTTATACAGGCAATTTGTATACAGGTTTTCGTATTTTAAATGCCGACTGGATGCGTTGACTTCATCTAAAATCCAAGTTTAGATCAATGAAATCTGCATGTTATGCATGGAAGTCGTAGTCAGTTACAAACATTAGAGGGAGGGAGGGAATTTGGCTTAATGTCACACTCAAGTTTGTTTCACTCATATAGTGACAGTCAGTTTGGTTGGTGGAGGAAGCCGGAGTACCCGGAGAGAACCACCGCCCTTCGGCAAGTAACTGACAAACTTTCACACATGGACCAGCTGGGCTCGAACCCGTGCCGGTTCAGCGGTGTGAGGCTAGCAGTCACCAGCGAAGCGCCTTAGACCACTCGGCCACCGAGGGCCCCGTGTTATACATGGAAGTCGTAACCAGTTCCAAACATTAGATGATTAAGTTTTGTTGTGACCTAAGGCACTGGCAAACTGAAATCACAATAATTGCACCTGTAGAGGAGATCCAAATTAGTGATCTTCTCCATAGTGTATACCTGCTTTTAGCTAGGGAAAAGAAGGAGAATGAATGTAAAATGCAAGAGAAATTGGTGTCTTGCATCGTGACATGCAATTTTTGGGCAGTCATCTTTGCCCTGAAAAGATGCATCGATGTTGTCACTACTGTCTTTCCTTTGTTGGACGATTCATATTTCAGAAGGATAGTGATATGTGCACAAATAACATCCATATTGTGCATGGAAAATTGGGTAGCACGTCGAAAAGTCGTACAGCGCGATTTTCTACCTCTTCACAAAGGCGCACTGTGTCACATCGAAAAGGGGCACAGTAGCAGTTATGAGTGAGCTTTGCATTTCGACCTCTGCTGAGAACGTGGAAGAAAATTACACGCTTATTTCTACATATTAATAATGAGAACTAATACATGAATAAACATATGTCTTTTATGTGCTTATAAAAGTGATATTATATGGAGAAATATTCCATCCTTTCACAAAATTGCTTATATTTTCTTACCTCACTATCGCTAGAGTGAAAGCATGCGACACTATAATAGCTGTTTTTGTCTGAATTTATTCCCATTACCTTGATTATTCAGTTATTGTCTAGAATTGTCGCCAACACATGATGGTCTCGTGTGTTTGACTTCCTATCGCCTTGAAATGTTGCCAAGATGACAATTGTTTTTGTGTGTCATCAGCGATTGCGTCAGGAAGACGTACAGTTCCATCGTCATAAATATATCACAGGCGGACAGGCTTATACACACTGTGTTGATTGGGGGCTGCTTTCATACTCCAATACAGTACTTATTGATGGTTTTATATTCGCTTCATGCATGATTTTTTAAATTTCTTAGCCTGTGTTCGTGTACAGACTAAGGCAAAACAAAATTTCTTCTGCTCAAACACCCTTGAAGGAAGTGGTGTGACTTTTTCCATTTTGTGTGTGTGTTTTGTTTTTATCCCATTATTTTCATTACACTGTCCGTCCATGATCCGGCTGGCTGCCTCTGTTTATATGATGACATAAGCCCTCATGCAAGCCAAATCATTGCAGCTGGAATGTATGGCTGCCTCTCTATAGTTCTTATTCTGTAAGAGCCCTGATTCACGACAGTTCTATATGTTGAATTATAGTATTATGTCGTGCCCTGAATGTTAAACATTTATTATTTCCGATACTATTTCAAGAGCTAATTACATAGCCTTCTCTTCATAGGTTGAGGATTCTATTCTTAGTCAAAGGAGATAAATGATGATTATGTTCCAGCTATATGAAACTGCTGGTTGCAATTGGCTAGAATTTGATAATTAAAACAACTGTTTTTCTTCCCCAGAAATTTGGAACCGCTATATTCATCTGCAGAAATACTTACTCTGCCGGTATGGTTGGCATCCTCTCAGTTCATTCCAACTCAGGTGCGGATTAATTTGGATAACCAACTTGAGTGCTGAGGTCATTATTGTGGTAGTTTATCTCGGGAAGTACAGTGGATTAATGTCAATAAAAACCATCCATAATCCTAGTTTCATTGCCTCTGTCATGTCTGTATATATGTCACAATATAGGCTACCATATAAAACATGATCTGGCATAATAAAATCCTGTGACCTGAGACTCGTGGCCAGGAAAGATGCATGGACTGGAACCACTCTGTGGTGCTCAGGGGGCCCACTGAGATGTATTACATGAACATGACTTCTATTTGTATGCCAAAGGAAATCTGATATTCTGGTTAAAGAAAAAACTCCCACAACAACTTCACAGTCACAAAAACATATCTGATATATCTCTTTATTTCTGTCTTGTCTGATAATATATACATATATATGTAAGTTCAGGAAGCTCAATAATTTATCAGACCTGTTGTTACATGTACAACATAAGTGCATCCCTTGCATTGCAATAAGTTTTTGGTTTTGCTAATATCGATTGGCAAAAGATACAATCCTGGACTTGCAATATAATTGAAAAAATTCTTGGATAGATCTGCCCCAAATGCAGCGATTGGTTGGTTCTGCTCTCAATCCTATCTTTTCAGCATGGGGTGTTTTTTTTTTTAACTATTGATAATAATTAAGCCTACTTAAATTCCAAGAAAGGACCATTATGCTTATATTGATGATGATTTTAGGTCCAAAATATTACAGTTCTCATTGATTGAAAATGATTTCTGTACTGAAGAGACATAAAAGGGAGCAGAAGAATGAACCGAACAACTGGCAGGGAGCCACACATCAATGCACTTGCCTATACTATCTGGGTAGATCTGTTGTCTTAGGATTAAGTTCAATTATAGTGCATGTCCGGGATTGTATTCAGTAAATTTCCTTTGAGAAATTGTGATAGAAATGTCCCATGGAGTCGGATCATCATATGTTGTTTTACTTATCCAGACACTAGATGGCCATAGGAATGAGGGTGAAACACGTTAGTGCCTGATATACATGACTGAAGAGAAGGAGTACACCGGACACGAAGTATCTACATATAACAAACTTAATAAGGTAGGTTACTTATTTTACATTTTCGCCATGTTTAAAGAACTAAATGCGCTCATTTTTGTCTGGATCGCCACCGCGTAGCGTTGTCGACCAGACTATGCTGCCACTCACAAAATTTATGCAAATGTGTACGTGCACTATAATGCGATGACCCTGGGTTAACCTGTATCACTCCGCCAGTGATTTTCACTGTGTTGAGTCTTATATCAGGGTATTAACCAGAAAATGAAGAAAAAAACAGTCGTAATCGTTTCATGTGAACTAGAAATAAAACGAAATCTGGATTTGAGTGTATTTCATATTCATTTCTTCACCCAGGGATTGCTTAAATCCGTGGACTATTTTTTTGTTCTTTTTTTCCGGGCGATCGGCTCAAACCCGGTTCTCAGCGCCCACCAGGCGATAACTCATGCCAGCACTGTGCTGTCACCGTAGACTGTTGTAAATGTAAATTGATGACCTGGTAATATGGTAAGCTGCCCACCTCGTGTTTGCCGTCTGTGCGCTTTTTGCATCTGTCTGAGTTTGCGGTAAGTCAGATTACTTATAATATATATGTCTGGTGTTTATAGTTCGTAATTTGTTTGTTGACAACGATAGCGTTGGAGAGACAATTTGTGCGAAAATCCCTGTTAATGTTGCTGTACGATCATACGTTGCAAATCTTGTTCCTTGATCCGACTGTCGCACTTGACAGGTTCAGGTTCTGGGATTATGAAGACACCAGTTTTCAACACTCGTACGTTCTTTCCCGTGAAGTCGGCGTTCGTTACTATTTTAATGTGTACGCATACTGCATGGAATATATTTCCAGAGGAGATATGTGTCGAAGCAACAACAGTAGTATTTACATTTTTCTCGTCTTGTGAACTTGACCGGATCCTGTCCACTGCAAATTTATGTATTCCGGGGGACTCTGCTCTCCGAATATAATTTAGTTTCAAAAAGTTTGAACAACAACAAAACTTTTCGAAAGTGGAAACAACAGAATTTGTCAGGTACCGCTTTCGAAAAGTTTTGTTGTTGGTGGTGTTCACACTTTTTCAAACTAAATTATATACGCAATGATCGTACAGAAACAACAACAGGAATTTTCGCACGTTGTCAACAAACAAATTTACTATAAACACCATGCAGGCATATATAAGTAATGGGGACTTAACAAACTCATGCAGCTCTTGCAAATATCTGTGCTACACAAATAGAAACACATTAATAAAACTATCCAGTCTCCTCGCATATTTGTCGCTTTGTCACAATAAAATTGCATGAATTATGAAAATCTGCTCGCAAAAACTGGTAGAAGACATTGACGCAGACGATCCACTTTTAACCATATTACTGTAGATAGTTTCTTGCTACCATGAAGACCTAGCATATTTCTAAATGAACCGCCTTCACAAATTCACTTCCTTGAAGACTAAACTGTGTTCCAGTTGTGATTTCCCAAACAGACTCGTCCACAAATTGGAGAAAATCTCCACATTTATCCATACATCTGCTATCGACTGAAACATGCCAGCTGAAACGTTTTGAAACTTTAAATCCATTATTGGCGATCCAGACCTCAGTACTTTGAGTACTTTCATTTAAAATACTGCATTAAATAACACTTCCATGTAAGTGAAGTCTGTCAAATTGGTAGAAAAAGTGATTGTGACAATCAGTTTTCTATGTGATGACCGCGGATGTCTGATTTATTTCAACAACTCAAATACAAAACAAAAAGAAGCTGAAGACAGTGCCTGATGTGACGTCAAAAAAGAGTGCACAGTGATGTCATGTTAGAACTCAACATACAACACTGGATGTCGATAGCTATGATGTTTGGAATGTCGTTCAAGAATAATGTTTTCATGGGTGTGCTCAATGGTGATTTGATTAATGGTTACAGTGGGAAAGTTGATATTCTATATAATAACACTTGAGTTGTGCAATAGAATAGAAACAAACGTTTTCATTGGCGTGCTCAATGGTTATTTTACGCATAGTTAGTTTGGGGAAGTTTATAAAGTTTAGGGCGCAGGCTTTGCCCTTGCCCTAAAATATGAACTTTCCCAAACTAACTGTACGTAAAATAACCATTGAGCATGCCTATGAAAACATTATTTCTTAATTTTAAGGCAAGGTTGAAGCCCACTCGCTAAAACTTATAAACTTTCCCATACTAACCTTGTGTCAAATAACACTAATTAAATTGTTTATCAACAATATCATTTGAATGAAAGGATGAAAAATCTTGTGAAATTTGTCAACCTTTCTCCCCCGTTTGCCATTTTTGTTGAAATGTTCCCCCTGCATTTCACTTGTTAAGGTACAAAGTCCAATGGAGAAGTCTGTGTGGTCTCTTATTGGGGGTGATTCTCTTATCAGAGACAGACTGTGTGAAACATACATGGATGTAGGGCTATTTGCGTGATTTATAGAATCAACAGTTAAACTTGATAGAAATTTTATCTTGTAATTTATTTGTATGTTTGCGACAGCCATGACTGCATAATTAGACAGATTTGATTGGGTGTCTAAACTTTAATGGACATGTCTGAATTTGTATACTCCAATTAGTCTTTTCAAATCAAATGTGTATTATCCAATACGCCAATCTGTTAGGCCTATAAACAGGAGATATACCATCGGATTGGCTGGGGAAAATGTTATGGTTATCCCTCCAATAAATTGATTACCAGAAGTGCAATTTGGGTTTGAAAGTTATGGGGTAGTTGAATTTATTTATTCTGACTGAAGGTGTCCTGGAAAAATGCAGTGATCAAGTGGACTTAAATGCTCAGTAGGGTTGTTGTTTTTGTTGTAAAGCGTAGGCTTGACTGTTCTCAACTTGTCTGACGGAATACTATTTTATTATTATTCCACACATTGCTATTTGGTAAAAGCAGTATTATTTCAACTTTAATTATCGAATTGGTACTTTTTCACGGGGCGATGTAGTCCCGTAGGGACTAATGGTCCTGTCTTATAGTTAGAAAAAAATTGAGCACCGGCTCTGTGTCTTGCTCAGCAAAAGATAGAGTTCTTACACGACAAGAAATAGGTCTGAAACTTCCTTCTTTAGAGTGTCCAGGTTTCTGTGTTTTTAATGTTCGCGTATAGTTGCAGGTCTGATATGTTTAAGTTACATTTCCATTTGTCTAATTTTATGCGTGTTTTCGTTCATTTTCCAGTGGCACTACTTTCGTGATCAAAATATATCGTCTGCTAAACCACAGATTTTGAGAGGCGCATGTTGAGTGATTTTGTGGGACTAACTCATTTTCTTTAGAAAGCGTGTTTGGGCAGTAATTTAGTATTAAATAATACCAGTATATTGTAATTCATTGTAGAAAACACTGGGATATTTCACTTTGCCTGTATTCATTTACATTTTCATGAAATATGTGTGTTGAGTTACAGTTTGAAATTTTCACCATTTAAGCTTACCCCTCCTGACCCCCTCTGCATTATCTTTTTATGGTAAGTTTCTAAAATCCAGTGGTGGTCAAATCATTTACGTAATAATTTCCCTGTATTCAGAAATGTTTTCATTCTGCTTCTGAAATATTCATGAAATCTTGCAAGCATTTCCCCCTGATCTACAGAAAGAGCTCTACATATATCACAGACACACTGTGTTTGAAAATGTAAGGTGACAACCAAATAGAACTGTAATATACTAGGGGTGTTCTGGCAGTAGGAGGTACATGTATATATTATGATACCATGGGAGGATGCATCCCAGCATAGCTCCAGTCCATCTAACCATGAGGATTTTACATTGTATCTCAATACTCATTTTTACCCCTCGGCCAATTTTGGTCATGGGATATTGTCGTCTTATACGTCCGTCTGTTCGTACGTCCGTACATCAGTACGTGAGCGAGATATCCGGAAAACGGTTCCACTGAAGAATTCCAAATTTGGTATGCTTATTTACCTAGTCAAGGACCAGAAGCCTATTGAATTGGGACCTGATTGGGTGGAAACCTTGGCAGCCATCTTTAATTTTATGCAAAATGGATAATGATCCATATCTCGGAAACCATTCAACTGTTCAATACGAAAGTTGGTATACATCATCGATACATCAAGCAACTTTCAATCAATTACCAAAACCGGCTTTTCTGATTAGCTGGAAATCCTGGAGGCCATCTTTAATTTATGCAAAATCGATAATGGTACATATCTCTGTTATCATTCAATTGTTTTATATGAAAGTTGGTATACATCATCGATGCATACAGATAATTTAAATTGGGACCTGATTGACCGAAAACCTTGGCGGCCATCTTTAATTTATGCAAAAACTTTAATGATATATATCTCTGATATCATTTAAGTGTTCTATACCAAACTTGGTATACAGCATCGATGTATCAAGAGACTTGCAAATTATGAATAACCACATCAGTTCCTCTGAGTGAGGGAGAAGGATGGGTGGCCATCTTAAATTTATGCAAAATCATTAATGATCTCGTTCTCTAATACCGTTCAAGTGCTCGATGTAAAATTTGGTATACATCATCGATGCATCAAGAGACTTACGACAAATGACAGTTCCGGTTTCTCTGATTGGACGGAAACCTTGGTGGCCATCTTTAATTTATGCAAAATCTTTAATGATGTATATCTCTGATACCATTTCAGTGTTCTACATGTATACAAAACTTGGTATACAGCATCAATGTATCAATAGACTTTCAATTAATAACCACATCAGTTCCTCAGAGTGGCGGGAAGGATGAGCAGCCATCTTTAATTTATGCGAAATCATTAATGATCTCTGTCTCTGATACCGTTCAAATGCTCGATGTAAAATTTGGTATACATCATTGATGCATCAAGAAACTTATGTAATGAATACCGGTTTCTCTGATTGGACGGAAACCTTGGGGGTCATTCCTAATTGCAAAATTTTTGATAATCTGTATATTTCTGACTTGACTACTTGGTGTTCCCGACATCTTGGTTCAAATTGAATACATTATGAATGTACCCAGAGCCGAGGGGTTTTCAGATGCGCAGCTTGGTATTGTTATTTACTGCTGAAGGATATGCTTTCTATTATCTGGAAAAAGTGGAAAATTTTACAAATATTGGTAACATGCAGTGCAGACATTATTTTATCATTTCATCAGGTTCGTTTCATAATAAATATCTGTCCCAGCAGTCACAGGTTATTTTTTTTTAATGTATATATGTGTGCAATTACACTAATGCACTAGAGATCCTTGTTGAGAGGAATGTGCGAGACTACAAGTATGGCTCTTCGCCATGGGATGGAACATCAAAGGGTTAGTGGAATTATTCCAACAGCCTATTTTACATTTAAATAGCCCCGTTTCAGCGCCTAAGGCTCTAGTTGATTTCATTCGTCATTGAGGAAAAGTAAGCTAATGTATAAGGGTATTCAGGGGGAGTAACCTGAGACAGCATGGTTGATAGAGTAATTTCCATACAAAGGTTGGTATGGCCCTTTGTAACATCGCCATATACCAGCCATATTTGCCGTGAAAACATCAAAAAAATTACGAGAGTACCAGAAATGCTCTGGAAGTTATGCAATCTGACTAAAACTCAGATTTAATAACCGCTCCTCTGTCGGACATGTCGCTTAATTAGCGACATGTCCAACAGAGGAGCGGTTATTAAGTCTGAGTTTTAATCAGATTGGAAGTTATGGTATACACAGATTATAATTTGGTTGATGAATTAAAATATCTCCACTTGAATCCCAGATAAAATGGCGGCTGACAAGATTAAAAAAAAACGCTGATCTCACCAGGCTCCACAGCCTACCAAGGATCAACAGCTAGTTTGCCCGTCATTGCTCTTTCTATAACAACTAGTTAGTTAACTAATTAATAGTTAACAGACATGTTAGAACTGGTTCTCAAACACAAAAACATTATTCAGAACAGCATCAGTCCTGTTCAGCATATGTTTCTCACTTGGTTCACATAAATGTACGTATATGGTAATCCTTCTAATAATTCAGCGACAGGAAGTGAAATTTCCTACCGTAAAATCTGGGGGTGATCAAATTTATTAGAACAGGAAGTTGCATAAAAAAGTTTAAAATCATAAATATAATACATAATAGATTTTAGAGGATGATCAAATTTATGAGAACCACCGATTGAATTTTGTCCCCAAAATTGGGGTGATAGAATATTGATTGAATCATTACAGAGATTGCCACCAATTGAATTTTGTCCCCAAAATTGGGGATTATAGAGTATTGATAGGGGATTGAATCATTACAGGGATTGCCACCGATTGAATTTTGTCCCCAAAATTGGGGATGATAGAATATTGATAGGGGATGAAATCATTACAGGGATTGCCACCAATTGAATTTTGTCCCCAAAATTGGGGATGATAGAATATTGATAGGGGATTGAATCATTACAGGGATTGCCACCGATTGAATTTTGTCCCCAAAATTGGGGATGATAGAATATTGATAGGGGATGAAATCATTACAGGGATTGCCACCAATTGAATTTTGTCCCCAAAATTGGGGATGATAGAATATTGATAGGGGATTGAATCATTACAGGGATTGCCACCGATTGAATTTTGTCCCCAAAATTGGGGATGATAGAATATTGATAGGGGATTGAATCATTACAGGGATTGCCACCGATTGAATTTTGTCCACAAAATTGGGGATGATAGAATATTGATATGGGATTGAATTTTTACAGAGATTACCACCAATTGAATTTTGTCCCCAAAATTGGGGATGATAGAATATTGATATGAGATTGAATTATTACAGGGATTGCCACCGATTGGATTTTGTCCCCAAAATTGGGGGTGATAGAATATTGATATGAGATTGAATTATTACAGGGATTGCCACCGATTGGATTTTGTCCCCAAAATTAGGGGTGATAGAATATTGATATGAGATTGAATTATTACAGGGATTACCACGGCATGAAAGATGGTACATGATCAAATTGTGGGTTGCAGAAATGGAAATGGAATCTTTGATAGCAAAATACTCGATATGCAAAGTATGCAAATCTCAAAATCACTCCGTTTTGGTTTTGACCTAAACATACATAGACAGTTGTTCTGTCATGCAGTAGTGATCTAGTTATGAGAAGGGTGATTACCTTTAGGTATGGTAACAAGCAAGGTAATAAAAGTGAGTTTTGTCACACATTTCTGGATTCTTAATGTACTAGGTTGTCAAATTCATGCGAGTTCATTGCGCTAAGCTATTGAACATATCAAAGTCAATGAGACAGGTCCCTCCAAATCTTGTCTTAACCAAGGCGAATACTAGTAGTGAGCCGACAGTATGATATGAAGTTCAATTTCAAAATTTCACAAACTTTGAACATGATGGATCTTCTTTGCTTAACAGTGATGAACAATCTAGCAGTATCTGGACATTTCTTCACCAGACAGGATTTTTTCATTCATTACACTTGGAAGCATTTCACTTTTACTTTTCATATACCAGCATCTTCATTACTAACACTTCCACTTTCCAGCATTATCTGTCCTTCAAGTTTCACTGTCTCGCAGCACCTTAGTTTCACTGAATAACACTATTGTATTTTAAATGTGTGAATGGCACTGCTGTCTTAATTTCACTATCTGATGCCATCTCAGTATCTAACAATGGTGACAGCAGTATTAGTTTAGTACGGGTGTCGGAACAGTTATCGGACAGGTCAGTTATCGGACACGCATCTTGTGCGTACATGTTGTGCTCGTGATGACAAGGCAATAATATGTCAGAACAAAGGGGAGATCATTTCTAATTGTTATGCAAAATATAGAATTATAGGTAGCCATCTAATCTAACATTTTTGTTTTCATCAAAATTCGAAATTTCTCGTGTTGTGGCGGGGATGCGAAATTCAATCTACCACCTTGTCTTCCCGATCTCGCTCTCAAGTAAATACGTATAGAAATTGAACAATGGTCATATCATCTTAAACGACAGAACTCCAACTAATGATTGTCATGCACAAAACTTGAAAAATACATTGTACTTCAACGTCAAATTCTTGCTCACGATGGGTGTCCGATAACTGGTACTTTCCACAGCGGGAACTGAGCTGAAAAGTCGAGTTAAAAATAGCTCTCGAACGTGCAGAAGGGAGTGACGTCATCGGTGGAATTCATAACGGTAGATAGCCGACGAACTCAGCAATCATCATATCAGTTTTCATGTCATTTCAAGAAGCACTTTTTTATATATTCCAAATAAACCTTCAAAAACACACGATAATAGGTCGGACACCCGTAGCATCTTGTTTCACAATCTGACAGCATTTATTATCGATGATTTACGCTATCTGACCGCTTCAGTTTCACTTTCCCTATCTGGCAGCATATCATTTTTGCTTAACTATCTGGCAGCATTTTTTCTCTTTTCATATTGGTAGCATTTTTTTTTTATTTCACTCTTTCAGTGTTACATGTAATTATGTCTCCCCCAACTATGTTGGGGGGAGACATCTAGTGTTTGTGCTGTCTGTCTGTCCGTCTGTCTGGATGGATGGATGGATGGATGTCTGTCTGTCTGTCTGGATGGATGTCTGTCCGTCCCCTTGCCTTGTCTGCAAGATATCTTGAGAACTACTGGATGGAATTTCACCAAACTTGGATGGAAGCTTCATTGGGATAGCCCCCTCATTTGATTAGGTTTTGGTTTATGTGCGTGCATTCATCCGTGTCCGGTGTCCATCCATCCGTCCATCTACTTGTACATGTATATACAGGGCTTGTCTGCAAGATATCTGGAGAACTACTGGACGGAATTTTACCAAACTTGGATGGAAGCTTCATTGGGATAGCCCCCTCATTTGATTAGGTTTTGGCGTATGTGGGTGCATTCATCCGTGTCCAGTGTCCATCCATCCGTCCATCTACTTGTACATGTATATACAGGCCTTGTCTGCAAGATATCTTGAGAACTACTGGACGGAATTTCACCCCACTTGGATGGAAGCTTTAGTGGGATAGCCCCTCATTTGATTAGATTTTGGTGTGTGTGCGTGCATTCATCCATGTCCGGTGTCCGTCCGTCCGTCCATCTACTTGTACATGTATATACAGGGCTTGTCTGCAAGATATCTGGAGAACTACTGGACGGAATTTCACCAAACTTGGACGGAAGCTTCATTGGGATAGCCCCCTCATTTGGTTAGGTTTTGGTGTATGTGGGTGCATTCATCCGTGTCCAGTGTCCGTCCATCCGTTCATCTACTTGTACATGTATATACAGGCCTTGTCTGCAAGATATCTTGAGAACTACTGGACGGAATTTCACCCACTTGGATGGAAGCTTTAGTGGGATAGCCCCCTCATTTGATTAGGTTTTCGTGTGTGTGCTTGCATTCATCCATGTCCGGTGTCCGTCCGTCCATCCATCTACTTGTACATGTATATACAAGGCTTATCTGCAAGATATCTGGAGAACTACTGGACGGAATTTCACCAAACTTGGATGAAAGCTTCATTGGGATAGCCCCCTCATTTGACTAGGTTTTGGTGTGTGTGCATGCGTTCATCCGTGTCCGGTGTCCGTCCGTCCGTCCATCTACTTGTACATGTATATACAGGCCTTGTCTGCAAGATATCTTGAGAACTACTGGACGGAATTTCACCACACTTGGATGGAAGCTTCAGTGGGATACCCCCCTCATTTGATTATGTTTTGGTGTGTGCGTGCATTCATCCATGTCCGGTGTCCGTCCGTCCGTCCGTCCGTCCGTCCGTCCATCTACTTGTACATGTATATACAGGGCTTGTCTGCAAGATATCTGGAGAACTACTGGACAGAATTTCACCAAACTTGGATGGAAGCTTTATTGGGATAGCCCCCTCATTTGACTAGGTTTTGGTGTGTGTCCATGCGTTCGTCCGGTGTCCGTCCATCCGTACATCTGCTTGTACATGTATATACAGGCCTTGTCTGCAAGATATCTTGAGAACTATTGGATGGAATTTCACCAAACTTGTATGGAAGCTTCATTGGGATAGCCCCCACATTTGATCAGGTTTTGGGGTATGTGTGCATGCATTCATCCGTGTCCGGTGTCCGTCCATCCGTTCATCTACTTGTACATGTATGTACAATGAAAATCGCTTCTTTGTAATTAATATTTTTAGATACGCAGCTTTAAGATAATATTGCTACATTAATTTTACAGCACTTTCCCTTAAATTATGTGCCCATTCAAGGCAAGGTGGGAGGTTGGGGGAGACGTATGTTTTTGCTCAAAAAAACAACCAGCATAGGCTTCATGCCGGAGCGGCAACTCAAGGGTCAAAGCGGAACCTCTAGTTTCACTTTGTTCCAGTATCTCACTATCAATACTGAGCTGCTGGAATTTTTATTTGTTTTTTTCCCCCTTCACAGAAGACAATTATCGATAATTTCAAACATCCGAACTAGCACCATGTGATGCCAGTTGTTCATTTAGGCTATCAACAAGCTTTATCGAGCACTACTGAGTACAGTTTGTTCCGTCATCCAAAATCCACCATGCTGGCTTCTTCATAACTTGGCTCCTGTCTGTCGCCTATCGCCATGTTTCATCTAGCGTGACTTGTCTCATATACTCATACTGTAGTACCCCTTTCATTTCTTTACATGGGGGTCATTGGCCCTATATCATGGAAGAGCATGCCCCATTAAACCGTGTACTGGATGGGTCCATGTAAAGGCCACTTCATGCTACACCAGCGAGCAAGAACATTGATTTCTGGCTGTATTTCCATCTTCCTGTCGTCTCCCTGAAGTCTGGTGCTAAAGTTTGCCAAGATTGAGATACAATTTTACACGCAAACCTTCATCTTGTGCAATCAATATCGTCTGTTTGACGGAATCATACTGATGTTTGTTTGGGCTCAGTTAGCATAACGGTGTATACGTCGTCTTCCTCGTCGGGGCTTGGTTCATCCTGCGCAAAGTGCTCCTCGATTGCAGAGGGACTGGTACTGAATTCTGAGAACATATATGTCGTATCCATGCATGCACTCGGTAGGGATAGTCGTCGATCCTGCATTCGAACTGACGAAAAGAAAGACTATAATTAAGCTTTCCTTGCCTTGACTATCAAAAGGGACAAAAGATAATTTGGACAACTACAATGTAAGACTGAACTTGTACATGTATACATCTACAAAAAAAGATGAAACTTGATCTACCAATTTATTATGAAAGGGTCAACGTTGGTGTAATGGTTAGAATTTAGACCAGTGTATCAATTAAGCTAGGTTTGACATTGTTTTCATGTGTGTCAAACCTTTTACAGTGGAACCTGTGAATACTGACACCTGGGTAAACTGACCAACCTCTGTGAAGGAGAAAGGCCTCGTAACTGTACATTCGTGAAAAAGAATTCTTTTTCACGAATGTACAGTTACGAGGCCTTTCTGCGACATAAACGTTAGTCCAACGATATTGTATTTACTTCTTCATCTTACACGAAGAATGAAATGAGCTATATATGTCAAACCATGACAATAGGCCCGGAAAAAGAATGTACACTTGCTTTACATTCGTGAAAAATAGTGTACACTTTTAAGAATAGAGTGACGTGACAACTAGCATTTAAGAATACTGACATGCCATGGTTCCAATACTTAAATTCAAACTATTTCGAAAACTGACACTATAATGTGGTCCCAAGAACGGTCGGTACACACAGGTTTCACAGTATATCATGATTTTTAATGACAATGTAGACAAGTTTGTCAAAGCTTTTAATAAGTATGGTTTGAAATCTTGACAAGTTTGTATATGTTTTGATTCAGTCAGTTGCTGCTTGTTGCTCTTGACAAATACGACTTGTTGCCTGTGTTGAATTCATGAGGACTTAATTTCCTTTCGGTAAATTAAAACTTCACCCCTTTGACCTCCTTCATACTTACACAGTGCTCTTGCTGCTATAGCTCCCAAGACGAGGACTGCTATGGCTGCTATTGGTAATATGATGGACACTGGTTTAATCTCCCTTGGCACTTCTGAAAATCATTTTAAAATGAGCTTCAGATTACATGTAAATGAAATGGCCAGCTTTCCTATTTTTGTCAATAAACATTGAACGAATGGGGAAGTTAAATTTTCACTCCAAAAATGTTGTGAAAAAAAATTGAGGCAAGATAGACTTGGCATTTATCAACATACATAATCTGAATGGTGAAACCATTGAGTTTTAAAGGGTAAGAGTAGGAATGCAAAGGAGATGGTATTGTAAGGCGGGTTTTTTGCCCACAGCCAGCCGACTCATAGGAATGTACATTTCTTCTCTCCGTCTGTCAATTACAATGCAATGTACAACTTGTCGTCGGCGGCAACTGTCAATCAACGGACTGAATGTTACGATGAACCATGATAGCTTCACTTATGTTCGGTACCAAGACGTTATTATTTCAAGACATTGCAGTCGATTTTACTTGCACATATTGAAGAATAATACACAATTTAGGCGAATATATTGCCGTTGTAACAGGTAGCGACTGATCGTTCGATTTCAACGTTCGACTGGCCCGTAATGTCCACACGGTATCGTGTCATCGGTAAACAATATTTATTTTACTTTTAATTGGTTCATAATAATAGCCTAAAATCTTATTTCAGATATACTGAATGCAATTTTTTTTACGAAAATGAGAAAGATTGAAATAACTTGTCGACGTCACACATGTTGACCTCCTGGGATTCGAACCCTGAAAAAGAAAATTTCGACACGCTTGTGATCCAACGTGCGTAACCACTACACCACGACATACGAACAACTGTAACAGGCTATTTTGTCACTTTAATGTACTTACGAAAACTTCAAACGTTATGAATCATAACTTTTCATTTTTTAGTATGAAGGACCCCTTGAACCAAAAAGATCTTTCAGCAGTGGGAATATAATGTTACCACACAACATCAGGTTAAATGGCGTTCTGGTCCAAGGGGTCCTTCGCGTCCAAATGCGTATCTGAAGGACTCGATTTAGACCCTTTTTTCACGAAACAGCACAAGCTATGGATTTCAGTTTCATGTGATAACTATAATCATAACGTAATCGCGCTAAAACTTTCACATATTGTGTACTTATATTTTCTCTTGCCGTTACATTAAAACATAAGTATTTTTAGGACATTTTATTTTTTCGATTTCAACCGCACCACGTATAGGCCAAAATCCCGCCTTATCGCACCATCACCTTTTTAATGGCAGAAGCTCTACCCAAATATTTTTAACAGCCTATTAGCATGATTAATGATGAACAAAATTAAACATTGTTGTTAATGTATTGACTCTCACATCCCTTAATGAGAGAATAAACAACATTATGAGTGGATTCAACCATCCAGAAGTTCATGCCTAATTGCTGCATGCAGAAGATAATGGACTGTGGCAGAATGGGAACAATAAGCTGGACAATAGAATCACTGTTGAACATGAATCTATCCACCATGTCCATTGGGCAGGCCAATTAATGGCTGTTTTACAACCTATCAAAACCATTGCTGATTCTCTTTATAGCTTGATCAATGCAATTAGTTTGGTAGAACATTTACTATCCAGCCTGAGATAATTGTCTGAATTGTTCAAGTTATTTATCAGTACAAGCTGAAAACATCAGGGTTTGGAAACCCAGCAATAGTCATCCGTGCTATTGACAATACTGATCTGTTACAATATCATGTAGCTCTCTGCCAGCAGACAATTCCACTACTGATCATTGGTTATATACATGTATTTCTTGGAACTTAAATAACACTAAAAAGGCACAGTCCACAAAATATTATAATATTTTGTCGCAGATATAAAGCAGAGATATGGATGCTTTCCTTGTTGTTCTCAACTTCACAAGCTAGGGGACAATGGGGCTTTAGGTTACACCCTGGATACAATGTTAAGCGTTGTGCCCAAATTAGGATGTGCCCAAATTAGAGACCAAAAACAAAACATATATATATATTGTATATTTCTTGCATTGAGAATCAATGTTCATGGAGATTCCACATCATTATGTGTTGTATATGAGTCAAAGCATACTGTACATATTTTGCCAGGATTCATTAAATTTCACTAGTTTGGGTGCAAACTTTTGCCGAGTCAAATAGAGGGTGTGCCAATAGGGTAATCTAAACTCAAAATTTTCTGTATATCTGTTTGATATATATGGTACAATATCTCAAAATTCACCTAGGGTCGGTATCAGATGCTGATTAAGTATTTCAGTAGCAGGTTAAACTGGGAAATAACCAATTCATGCAAAATAACCAGTTCACCAATGTTACATTGATCAGAGTGGGGGTACTCAGTGTAAAAAGGAATAGGACCCTACCTGTGAGGTTCTGGGTGTAAAGAGAATAGAAACATCATGATATGACTGAAAAATTGTTGAAACTGATGTTAAATCTTACCAGGTCCCAAAATTTACACAACCCCAAAATAGGTTATGCGAAAATGGCTTTAGGTAATGCATCGCTCGTTAAGCAAATTACAAGTTTATGTAAAAAGGCTACCCGAGTTACTGTAAAACATGAAACTTTCACGACATCAAACTTTCACGATTTTTCAATTTTAAAAAATTTGCGACTTGAAACTTCCGCGATTCTCTCTGTGCCAGAAAAAAAATCATTTACAAATATATCATACTAATAGACATGGGAAATACATACCGGAGGCGCCAAAATCGGCAAAGCCACGTGTATTCACATGTGGGTGCGCTCAGTGTGGTTGTTTGACAGTACTGTTATTCAAACAGAGGTCTGTTGCGAGCAGATTATTTCAATCCCGCTGTTTCAGCCTTAAACATGTTAAAAGGAATTCCCAAATGTAAACAAACCCTATATCACGAGATATCATGCAGGTAGTTGTCATTTGAACTCCGCTAAAAATAATAACCGCGATGACGGCAAATTTTCAAAATTATTATTGTGTCACAAGCTGAGGCATTAGCTGACAATTGGCTTAAATGTGTATTCGTGCCAGCATGCTGCACAGGAGAGCTCCAGCTGTTAGATGTCAGCGGGAATGGAGCTTTCAAAGCCGCCCTGGAAGTCCAGTTCACCACGTGGTATGGAGACATGCATTGTTTCGGAAAGGCTGAAAAGTGGAAAATCTGTACAGGATATCAAAGTTGACTTGAAACTTTCCACATTGAAACCTAAACACGCGATGTGGATGGTGAAGGCCCACAAACAACTCGGAAACAACACGTCTGTTATCCTTCAGACTTCAAAACGGCCGGCATCAAGGCGGCATACGAGGACATTGGCGATCGTTTAGAGTATTACTATTGCTTCAAATATGCAAGTCTTGGGACTAATTCAGCAGAATTAATTATACTAGTACTAGTATATTAAACTGGATCCGGTGCTTTAAACAGTCGCTTCTGAATAGAGCTTAGGTGGTGAGACCATTAAAACTGTGCTAATGTCGAAAACAATTGCTCTCATATCCTTTCTCTGTCGTTGTTGTTGTGTTCTTGTCTTCGCCCTTTTCATATGAACATGTTTCTTTCACGTGCATGAAACTTTCGCGATTTATTCCAATCGCGAAAATCGCGAAAGTTTCATGCATGCGAAAGAAACATGTTTTACAGTAACATATAACCTATAGGTTTTGCAGAAATGTTCTTCAAAATGGCTACGCATCACTGATAATCTGGTTGAAAATGCATAGCCTAATGGGGAGCAGTGAAGTGAATCCATTGTTTACCAACTGCATGAATTCTGCATATTCTGATCATCACAACAACAGATGTATGAATATTGACCAGTGGGGTATATGTGGGAACATCTCAAGAGGTATATCCAGCATGATATGTGATGTTTTTTTGACAGCCTTTGACTGAGTGAGCGAAAACTAAAGTCCATTATGAGCTTTGTTTTATTTGTGAACGCGAGCGGGCCAGGGAACATGGATAGATGAAAATTTGAGGAATTATAAAACATTGGAGTTGTAGAGTCGTTAGATCTAGCTCCCGGCAAAGTTTCACCTGTTGTTCCCCTTTCTATCGTGGTCCATGGTGGTTAAATTATATTGGATGGATTACATAAGGTGAGAAATACAGCAGCTTCGACAGTGCTTAACTCAGCATGTATCTATGTTGACAAAATACAGCTCCTTCAGCAGGGTTTACTCGTCGGCATGCGTCTATGACGACTGGTCTCCAGCCGCGAGAGATAAAATGACTCACTTCATATGTTCCATCCATAATCTGCCTTGATTGAGATTATATGACAACTATAGAGTGTCTTTTGAAACAATAAAAGCCGATGCATGGTTATAAACTTATTGACACGTGTGAATATTCCCTGCCATGTACCATGGATGAGATGTCGATCGGGATAATGTGTTCCAAAATGTATTCCACTGTATTGATATTCATGCTTACAGTTTTGACAGTGATGAAAAAGATAATCCATTCAGTGAGTTAACTTGATGACGGCAACATACGATTCAGACAGGCAATTTCGCCTTCCACCTGCTACTAATGAGAAATCTGAATACCTGTGTTTGTGTTACATATGTCCCCTGACTCATCTTCACCTGCTGCACAGTCTGTCTTCCCATCACACACAACATTGTTCCACATGTAGGCGGCTGTAAGGTTTGTCCCCCTTGGAGAACATCGAAACAAGGCAGCAGCCTTCCCCTTCGTTCTGTAACATATATCTGAAAACAAAAATTGATGAAATATGTATGTCTGGAGATGTGTCAGGAAGCAGTTTATGTGACATTAGTAAGCAATCTATTATCACAGCTTCACACCGCTGAACTGGCACGGATTCGAGCCCAGTTGGTACATGTGTGGAAGTTTGTCAGTTACTTGCCGACGGGCAGTATTTCTCTCTGAGTACTCTATTCTTCCTCCATCAACCAAACAGACTATCACCATATGTGTGAAACAACCTTGAGTGTGACATTAAGCCAAACCCCCCTCTCCCCCTCACCCTGTTATCACACTAGATTGTACAATGTTGCAATATTATGTTTAACCAGTACATAAATGGTGACTGTCAACACTATACATGCACATTTGCCTTGTTTTATGATGGTGAATATGTCGCTCAGACATGACAGTCAAATATTATGGTAGATACATCATATAAGTAACTATTGTTAAGACCATTGTGCACTGAAAAGCCCCGAGTCTCGCATTGTTGTTCTCAGACTTGACTGTTGTACATGTATGCATTGTTTTGTGGACTTAGATTACAAAGCCTAGCTGACTGGTAACTCTCTGTACAAGGGTGGCAAAACAAATATTGTGACATCTTTGTGTACATGTAGCTGATATGTCAATAAAAAATTCCAAACTTCATGCAGCTGTCAACTAAATATTGGTCTGAAATTTACATGCACAATACGGTATTCAACTTGCTGGCATACTGCATCTGAATACTCTCCGATATTTGGACAGATTGTTAACCTTCATACATGCCACTGCACACAGTTTGTACTGCTTGGTGTCATTGCTTATCAATGCATTTTGCTGAGAAGCAACAGGAACTTGATAATGTGATGTCTAGCACAGTATTATCACTTGTCTTAATTGCACCATGTAAGTGTCTGTCTGGTTCCATGCTGCTTCAAAGATCTATTCTTTGATGTAACAGAAACACAACTGGGTTGGGTGGTGCTTAGTTGGTTCATCGCGATATTACTGAAATCATGTTGAATGCGACGTTAAATCCTATTCACTCATATTCAATAGGCAAGTCATCTATATCGCAAAGCTTTATGTGTCGCCGTGGCACTTTTGGCTATAGTCCTGTTAGTAGGAGTGGGAGTTTGAAATTTTCCGCAAAGTTATTCCCTCTTTACTTTCAAGTCAACCGTTGACCAGTGTGGCTTTCAAATGCAAATCCGCACAGCTTGACTATGAACTGGTGCTGAATCCTCAACAACAAAGTAATGCTCTGAATTATTCCAATTTTGATTGCCGCATATTTTGTACATTTACCCAGGGCTATTACATAAGGGAGATATGTAAAACAAACAAAAAAACATGTTTTCCTTTCAGTTGGTTAATGAAATTTTCAACAGCCATATGATAGGTTGCTTTGGGAGCTGAGGGTGTCAAAAGGCTGAACATTCTGTTCAGAAGTGGTAGGCATATCCAGTGTAACAGATCCTTAGCTGTGTTAGGATGAATACATGTGCATTCTGGGACAGTTCCTCCATTGCTGTGTTATGCTGTGCATTCTGGAACAATTCCTTCTTTAGCTGTGTTAGGATGAATACATGTGCATTCTGGCATGTCTGGAACAGTTCCTCCTTCAGTTGTGTTAGGGTGAATACAACCTCCTTTAGCTGTGTTAGGATGTGCATTCTGGAACAGTTCCTTCATTAGCTGTGTTAGGATGAATATATGTGCATTCTGGAAGAGTTTCTTCTTTAGCTGCATTTTTGAATTCATCTGCATTCTGGAACAGTTTCTTCTTTAGCTATGTTAGGATGTGCATTCTGAAACAGGTCCTTCATTAGCTGTGTTAGGATGAACACATGTGCATGTCGAGAACAGTTCCTTCATTACAAAAGCTGCGAAGCACATTTGAAAGTCGGGGGGTGGGGATGAACTCTTGTATCTGCCATGTTAAATGCTGGACTGGTGCTATCTAAGATAGGACTTAAAGCATTGCGGTCTCAAAAGGTGTGGGGGTCTGTAGCTTTTTTTATTGCATATTTATGTTCAGCATTGGAATGTTCATCAATGAAGGCTTGAGAAATTAGAAGAAATTAAGGATTGTGGACTTTGAAGAAACTCCTGCAAACCACCTTAATATGTTTCTGGACAGAACTATAGAAAAGTACATTTAATCCCTTAGCAAATTACGGATTAATTAACATGTCTAGTAAGAGGAATGACAGTTTTGGAATCCCTTTTTGTGAACACCAGTACCTAATTGGTTTCATTAAAGTTGGCCCAGACATGATTTAATCTGAATTTCATCCCCCCAGGAATGAGTTTTACATTCCAATAGATACCCATCCTTCCTTACTGGTGGGAAGATACACTCAAGAGAAAACTCTTTCCAACAGAGTATTTCCATTCAGGTGAAAAAGATTACTCCAACATGCCGTCAAAAGGTCAAGGATCTCAAGAAAATATAGTTGAAGGCTCACTGTTTTTCTGGGAGTAATTTGATCGGACCATTATCCATTGATACTGTGCTAAGACAATATGTGACTATATAAAGGCTTAGCTTTTGACAGATGAATGTAGGTTAAAATTGGTGGGACAAATTGTAATGTGACCTTAGTGACATACAATGTCACCTAAGTGACATAACGAATGTGTCACAAGTTTAATGTTGTTTTGGGCTGCTCTTACCTATGTGTAATTCCCCAATCATTTGACTTTATATTAATACTGTTGCTTAGGTATGGTGTTGCCTATGTTGTAGAAATAGTCTTTTTTTTTTTGACTTATAATGCCAAAAGTCTTTGCTTGGACATCATCAAGTGTCTTTGGGTACATTAGTCTGTCCATCAGTGGACCCTTCAAATACATACCCATACAGTATTTATTTCACAGGAGCAGGTGGTTGGGTGGGTTCAGGTTCCTGTTGCTTCAATGCATTTTGCTGAGGAGCAACAGGAACTTGATAATGTGATATCACTTGTCTTTATTGCACAATTAAAGCATCCTGTCTGTGTCTTGTGCGCTGTCCTCTGTGTTTTATAGGGTGGATGGAGGGTGTCTGGTTCCATGCTGCTTTGTTCCAACAGGTTTGTAGAATTAAGTCATTGAAATCTCCAGGAATTGGATTTTGGGATATATTTAATACACCAATTTTACTTTATTTTTCACTGGCAGATTTTCAGCATTGGAGGTGATCATAAAAATAAAATTGGACCAGACAAGAGAAAACTCATCTACCCATAGACAGAAAGAAAGAAACCCCACAATTCTCCTGGTCATTATATCATTGTAATTATATATTTCCCTTTCCCCATTTATCCTGTACTGCGCGGTGGACTACATACTGGTATGTTCTGTCGAATAATCTTTGACTGCTGTTTTTACATTGTTGAATTATCCTGCCCAGACACCTACAGTTTGGCTAGGATTTAATGTACAAAACGTTTACCATTGAGAAGCATCAGCATGAAAGAAAGACAGACAATACAAAATTAAGCTTGGGGAAATAAAATTGGTCCAGTTACATGTACCATGGTTACAGACCTAGACAATCAGGGTGAGTTGGGCCAAATTGTCTTGGGAATAAATTTTATTCCAAATGGAACCTGTCTCATACAAAGAAACAACATCCTCAAATCAAGTACTGAGCTAACACCTGCCACAGCCCACAGGCACCTCAGATAAGCTAATGTCTTCATTATGCCCCCCCCCCCCCCTCTAACTAGAGGGGGGGCATATAGCGATCGCTTTGTCCGTCTGTCCATCTGTCCGTCCGAATTTCTTGTCCGCGCAATATCTCAGTTAATATTTGATTGACAGAATTTCTGAGTTCCGGTATCATTTTCTAGAGTTATGGCCCTTTTTCTGAAATCTCTGTGAATGGGACTTGTCCGGGCTGGATCTTGGTTAATATTGTATGGACAATTATGAAATTTGCAGGATATGTGGCCAGTGCCCCGCAGTTGTGCAGCGTTAAGTTTCTCCGCTTTTCGCTTATATTTTCAAGAGTTATGGCCCTTTGTTCCTGAAATCTATGTGAATTGGGATTTGTCCGGGCTGGATCTCGGTTAATATTGTATGGACAATTATGAAATTTGCAGGATATGTGATCAGTGCCCCATAGTTGTGCAGCGTGAAGTTTCTCCGCGTTTCACGTATATTTTCAAGAGTTATGGCCCTTTTTTCTTCAAATTTTTGTGAATTGGGATTTGTCCGGGCTGGATCTCGGTTAATATTGTATGGACAATTATGAAATTTGCTGGATATGTGGTCAGTGCCCTGTAGTTGTGCAGCGTGAAGTTTCTCCGCGTTTCGCGTATATTTTCAAGAGTTATGGCCCTTTTTTCTTCAAATCTTTGTGAATTGGGACTTGTCCGGGCTGGATCTCGGTTAATATTGTATGGACAAGTCTGAAATTTGCATGATATGTGGTCGATGCCCCATAGTTGTGCAGCGTGAAGTTTCTCTGCTTTCAGTTATTTTCAAGAGTTATGGCCCTTGGTTTATCAAACCTGAGGCTGAGTGAATGGGATATATTTATTTGTGCAGGCTGGATCTCGGTCCATAACCGATTTGGACTGGGAAAATGGCTATATATATGTAATTCTACATTCCAAACCAGACCACATTGGTCCTGAAGTATGAAATTGCCCCAAAAAAGAGTGAATTGGTTGCAAAGTTCACTGATCGCTTCATAATTTCACCACAATATTCTCGAAAAGAATGTAGGTCTCATAAGCAGGTCACATTTTCGGATTTGGCGAAAGCCCCGGCAACCATCTTGCATCAAAACATTGTATTATCACTTTGTTGGTCGATACTTGGAATATGTATTATGCGAGGCATGGCAGAACAAGTGACTTACACAAAATTTTTATAATTATCCAAATTAGGCCTCTACCGACCAATACAGAACAACAATGGTGGGGCAGTGTCTGATTAAAGCGGAAGAGGTTGGGGGGGGGGGGGCATACAATTGAGCAATCTCTGATTGCTTCCTTCCTGTGTTTTAACTCTTGTTTCATGGCTTTGTTGGCGTTGAATGATGTTGAAGACCCTTTTGATGTTACGTTCAATTGGAGAGTTACATACAATTTTTGGATAATACCATATGCCACATCCTTTCCTGTGTTTTACTGTCCACAAACATTATACCAAACCTCTCCTTTCGCGTGATTACTGCATGGTGGTACTAGCATCCCAAAGTTGTCCAGAAAATTGCTGTATAGCTGAAATATTGCTGAATGCGATGTTAAATGTTATACAAAATGGTCTCAAAATCTGCTATGTGTTTGTGCTAAATTGTTGTAGAGGTGATTATATAGACTTGTTTTACATTTTTGTATGTTTTCAAACTGCTCAAGGTTGGAAATAGCAGCAGTAAAGTGCGACAATTTCACGCCCCTTTCAAAACGGCGAAAGCTGTGATCGCTTGGCCTGTGACGTCACAACCTGATTACGATCTCAGTCAAATGCCTGTTGTGACGTCAAAATATCAGCGACATCACGCTAGAACTCCCACAGTTGATGTTATGCACCGGAGGTCATGGCTCCAATACGTTTTCTCCCACGTGTGCTATTCGTGTCCTAAAACCCACTTCAACGACATTATTCAAGAAAAAAATACTAATTTGTTGTTTGGAACACTACCGGGTATGTTTTAATGCAAAGTAGTATAGCGTCATTTGATATAACCTTTAAATCTAATTTATGTCTTTCTCTCTCCGGAAAATCGATCTATGCTCATACACAGTACTACTCTCTGGAGGAGGTTGCTGCCTCATCATTATTTATTTATCGCTTGCTTATGCAAAAAAAAAAAATACTTCTGCCTTGAATTTAACTGGCTCATGAGTCACCCCCATCTGAGCAACAGATTTGTGCTTTGTTATCCTGTTAGGAGAAATGTCTTCAAAATTAGACAGATACATGTATAACATGTAATTTTGAATCCACTCATAATAATATGTATGCCTGTAATCCAATTCTGATACATGGATCTCAGTTTCATAAAGGATGATCCAACTGTAACTGAATAGAAGAACATATTGAACTTTCTCATGAGTAATCTTTTGGGCAAATCTGTGTCATTCTTAAAGGTTTTCTGCCCGAGTACGTCCGGAAAACTTCCGAATCCATCAAGATGGTCAATAAATGTTCACGTTTGCCGTCTTGTTGCCAAAACAGATAAGCCATTAATAGTGTGATGCGCAAAATTACAGGAAGCAATCTTCATATATCTGTCAACATGTGGGTAATATTACCTAAATTATGTCACCATGTATTGCCGATAAGCACTCTTGGACACAAGATGTGGAAATGTCTAACTAAATATCTAACGGTTCTGTAGTTGATCCTTTAGAATAACTGTGAGGGGAATCTACATGTAATGCCACCTGGGCGGGAGTGGGGGAGGGGGGTGATTTTTTATTTTTAAATCCAATATGGCCGCTGTGTTGACATCGTAGTTTGCATCATACCCTGAAAATGCATTGAGAATGACAGCTCATTATATTAATCTAGATGATGTCTGTAAGTGTCCCTTTTATTGTCCCTGTCCAAACAGAAGTAATGTTAATAGAGTTTGTACTGTGGCTTATCAGTATCCAGAGCTAAAGAAAAAATAATTCCTTCTGTCAAATGTGACACGTGGAGATTTTCAAACATTTTGAGCCCTGATAACTGGTGATGATTATTAAAGGTGAACCGAAGACGTTACATGTAGTTCCTTGACTTTATCATTTTTATAAAGACTGAACTCTGAATTTAGAATTCAAATTATTGAATTTACCTTGAGGTTTTACCATCAATGCTGACTGACTAAAGAAATGGTACTGACAGAAAAAGGTACTGGACCCGGAGCCTCACATTCTACAATGTATCTGGAAAATGAAGACTTGTCCCACTTCTTCCCTCCTATATTCTATGAGCTTACATTATTGAAGTTTATTAACACGTTCCCCCCCCCCCCACCCCCTTTCCTCCAGGAAGATGTCTCCACTCGGTAGTATTGTTGAGCGTATTTGCTACTAATGATGATATCCATTTTAGATCTCCCCAGTAACAGTAACAGCCTGATAGGAACTTGGTCTGTGAATATCATCATGCTCACTCTCTACGAAAGAGACAGGTATATGTAATAGCTTACAGATATATTGAGTATGATGGTGATTCATTTATTTAATGAGGGTAAACTCAACTTCATATACAAAATACACTGTTCTCTCGCAAGGCTTTCGAAACCATAAACAAAAAAAAATAATAATGCAATTTACAATGAAATAATAATAATGTGAGATAGAATGATTAAAAAAACAGCAATAATAGAAACATATTTACATGCACATACAATGGCGGCTAGAATTTATTGTGGTTATATTGGCAGGGACCTAATATTGTACGGGGTTATAGGTCAAAAATAAAAACAGACAATTTATTTACATACGATATTACTGGTAGTTTCACTTGATCTGGATTTGAAGGCATTCAGTGATGGTGCTTGTCTTAGTGTTTGGCTCATTGAATTTCATTGTTTGGCATAGCTAAGATTCATAGCGTCTCCCTTCCCTCACCGCTATGCCGACGACAAATACATTTCCCTGGTGGTAATTCGAACATCTCCATGGCGCACTTATTATTACCTTTGCGCCCTATTGGGCCTTCATTAACTTGAGAAAAAGGGCCGCCATGAATAAAAATACCATAATCGATGTTGTGATCATCATCTCCTGTATACACGGGGTCTATTATGACGGAAATGCCCATCTTCTTGACCCTCGATTTCAGGTGATTTTGAGGCTCCATAGGGATAATCTTAATGTCTGTAATTAATATTTGACCGACGAATGACCATTTAGTCTGCCATTTCTGTATTTTTATTCATGGCGGCCCATTTTCTCAAGTTAATGAAGGTCCAATAGGGCGCAAAGGTAATAATAAGTGCGCCATGGAGATGTTCGAGTTACCACCTGGGAAATGTATTTGTCGTCGGCATAGCGGTGAGTTAAGGGAGACGCTATGAATCTTAGCTATGTTTGGCACCAATCATGCCAAGTAGGTGAGACTTGGTAGAATTGCGGTCGGAAATGGCGAATTATAAGGAATTACAGCGGAAAATCTTGATTTTTCAGCTGCTTTTCTCTCGGGTTTTTCCCACTTTTCATCCGCCAAATTAGGGAGCGTGTTTCTTCTCATTGGAAAGGGAATTCCTTATAATTTCCTATTGCAGCCTTGAATTCGACCGATGGCCAATCAAACAGACGATCAAAAATAGGCAAGAGGTGTTTTCCCGTTTCTCTAGTAATGCTAGCAGCCGATCGGGATATTGGTTACCTTGATAGGATAAGCGTGAACATGTGACCTACATCAAAGCGATCATTGGCCAGAGCCCTTCAACTGGTCTGGGTCAAGCTGATCTGGGGGAGAGGCCATTTTTATCTCATCGCGACGAAATAACATGATGCAGAAGGTTGACAGAAATTTAAAAATAAAGTTCGGATTTCATCGAAATCCGCACTTTGGAAATATAAACTGAGCTTCTGTACTTCAACTATACTGAAGAATCATATATTTTGAAGGAGTTTTCTGTAAGTATTTTCTGAGCAGCTTCTCTGTAATTCCGTTATTCCATTATACATTTCTTGTCCGATCGAGAACCGTTGAACCGATCGACTTCAAACTCGCAGAGTATCTTGGCATCGGTGAGAGGACAGTTGGAATTGCTTTTAAGTTACCTGCGTAATCCAAGATGACCGTCATCAACCATCTTGAATTGTCAGTAGTTGGATCTTCACACATTTCTCGTCCGACCAATAACTCGTTAACTTTTGAACCGATCGACTTCAAACTTGGAGAGTGCCTTGACATCGGTGAGAGATCAGTTCGGATTGCTCTTCAGTTACCTGCGTAATCCAAGATGGCTGCCATCACCCATCTTGGACTTCAGCAGTTGTATCTTTACACATTTCCTGTACGACCAATAACTCGAGAACTATTGAACCGATTGATTTCAAACTTGGTTAGCCATCTTGAGTTCTAAGCGCTTGGATCTTGTCCGGGCAGTAACTCAAGACTGATTGAACTGATCAACTTCAAACTTGGAGAGTGGTTTGACATCGGTGAGAGAACAGTTAGGAATGCCTTTCAGTTACCTGTGTAATCCAAGATGGCCACCATCAGCCATACTGCATTGTCAGCAGTTGATTCTTTACACATTCCTTGTATGACCAAGCAACTTTTCCGCCACTAGGCGGCACTATCCTAAATACTTCCCGCAAACTGTTGTAATCGCCATTCTGTGCACAAATGTGTAGCTTTCTGGGCATTTCCAGTGCTTGGAGAGGACGATGAAATAATGGCGGGAGCTAATGGAAATGGAATTTTCCTGCATTTGTCGATAGACAGCGGAAGTGACACTTTTCATCGGTTTGTCAGAGCCAATCCAGATGAAACGATTGGAAATATCATAGCCGAACACTGCGACAGTTTGATGGTAACGGAGATCAGGATGTCTCAAACTGCCAATTTCCGAGACGAAAGCGTGACGGAAACATGACATTCCTGCGAAGATTCTGCAGGACTCGTTCGGCACGCGGTATGTGTTTGTGCGAGCCCACAAGGAGACTGAGAAAAACCTGTCCACGCTCGGCAACACAATTGTCTTTGATATTCTTATGAGTGCACGGAAGCGATACGATCGTCTCCCGAAGTCAAGGTTTGTATAGATCGAAAAGTTATCAGAGAGGGATGCTATCAAAATGTTCAAATATTCGAATAGTATATATTTTGCCTAAATTGAATTTTCAATGATAAACAAAAGTGTTCTACGTGAATTTTTTTTAAACCTGTTCAATCATCAATAGTAATATGTGATATGAATTTCATTATTCAAGACATTTTCAAAGTGGCATATACAAATTTATTAAAGTGCCAAACAAATTAGTCTCTCTGGCGATCCATTGTGATCACCAGTGTCTGTAGAGCCTAATTTTCAAAATTCAAATTTTTTTGTATTCTGGTTAGGTTTTTGTTCGGGTTAGGGCTTTGCTAGGGTATGTTTGTTTTGGTCATCGTCGCCGTGTGACCGATAAGGTTAGGTGCGACATTAAACTCCAAGCCACCAAACTAGAAATTTATGCAAGGCTAGTTCAGTTTTATGATTTTTAACCTCAACCCTCGGGCATAGGGATATTGTCTTTGTTAGTATGTCTGTCCACCTGTCTAATATTAACCTGTCTGGTCTAGCCTAGCCTATGACAGGTTTAAGTAAACTATTCTTGGTGTTATATCACACTTTTTCAATGCAGGGATATTGTCTTGGTCATTTACGTCCGTCCACCTGTCTGCCTATGGCAGGTGTTCAAAAAATTATTTAATGGCATCCAACCTTTCAACCCTTCTTTATCACATGGATATTGTCATTACCATTTAGGCCTGTCTATAAATTTTATGGGTTATGCCTAGCTTATAGATTTGATGAAACTGTGTTCTAGTACATTTTGCCCTAGAAATAATAATTCAATGTTTTGAAACTAGAAATGTGCTTCTTCAATATATAGCTTATTTTAGAATTCTGTTTTATTTTCTCACGGACCAGTTGTCACTGCAAAAGATCCTGTTATAATGACCTACTGAAACTGTTTCAAAAGATGGAAGAGATGATTTTACTTCAACGTTTAAAAATCTAATTTTGTTGCGCTAATTTTTTTTAGGGAGATTTTTTTTGGTTTTTCCGACCGACCGACCCAAATTTTTAGGGCCTTCAATCCGTAAACCAAGAAAAAAAAAAAAAGTGGCCTTACGTAGATCTTGTCCGGACAATAACTGGAGAACTATTGAACTGCTCGACTTGTGGGATGTCTGACTCTTCAGACAGATCTCCATTTTCAAAATCTTAACTTATTCAGTGATGTGGGATTTCATCGACCAAACAAAATCGACCATAGAGGTTCACGCCCCCCCGCAGCAGCAGAACCCACCATAACTGGTGCTGCTGGCAGGGGACGTGGACCTCAATGGTCGATTTTTTTATTTTTATTTCTTCCTCCCGACTTTGTTATTTTGAGACAGAATATCAAGTTCTCATCCAGGTAATCAAGGTGGGCTTAGCTATCAATATATGTATGGTTTTTATTGAGTTTCATGCATAGTAAATTTGAAAATAGCGATTTCAGAATGGTACCTCGCTGTACTCCCATAGACAGAAGCAAAGGCAAGCCAGTATTGCGACTCACTGTATTTTACATACAGAAAGACAAGAGTCGCTTTAATGACTTGCCGCAGCGTAACAGTTAAAGAGTTGAAATATAATGTATAATAGAGGCAACTCACTCGAATCACCAAAAAGGTCCAGGTGCAAAGATTCAGGATTTACCTGGACTTGCTTGAAGATGTTATCTTGTCTGGTACAAAATTGTATTTCAATATTCAGAATCCTAGTCTGACAGGTATGTATGCCTATTCTGTAATATGACATAATAATCCAAGGCCTACATGTATATAACTCTACCAACCAAACTGACTGTCACCATATGAGTGACACAACCTTGAGTGTAACATTAATCCAAATCCCCCCCGATCCCCTCCCCCCTTCCATCTACTGTATCCAATATCTGCCATACACATGCCGCTATACATGTATTAAAAGTGAAAACAGAAATTAGCAACATCCAATAAAATATATTAGTTGACTCAGTTCAGGGGTTTCGTGACAATTTTCATGCTCTGGGCTCAATATCTGCTCTCCTAAGCTAAGGACATCCATTAATCTAATTGCTTCCACAATCCCTTGAGCATCATGTTCACAGACTCGTATGTCGTGTGTTGTGCCAATTAGTGATGGAGAGAGTAGTTGTTCTTCTTGGGTTTAGGGTTTTACTGAGACAATACAATATTTGGGATAATTATCACAGTAAGCCACAGAATCTAAAGACAGATTATATTGATTAAATGAAGATAAAAAATTCTTCAAAGATATAAGTTGATATTGATATCATCGGGGAGGCATTCATCATATAATGCTAATCCTTGGGCAAAGACAGGTGAAGTTCAATTCACATAAAAAAAAATGTTTATTTTATATGGCGCTCACAGACAAGGCTGCATATAGATGATGTAAATTATATCTTTCTGTAGTTTTAGGGTTTCATTTTTGACCAATTTGATGTTTCCATAATTGCTGAAGGATACGCTGCAAACAGTGACTGGATAATAATCTAGGCAGGCAGTGCTGCATATCCCAAGTGTGAAATGTGATTGGCTAGAGTCGTAGTTCACTAGACAGTGCACTTCACGACAGTGGAGACTTAAAAGGCAGACAGTTTTAATTCAGGCAATACAGATTTTTCCTGTACCTTGTCTATTCTCTGCAGTGTGTATGCCACAGGCGAGGCATGCAGCATATGAATTCTGTCTGCAGCATATGAATTCGGTGTGCCATGCAGGATTACGAAGGAATTTATATCACAAGAAGTTTATCTCTCTTGACCTGTGTATTGAACATGGCAATGATAAGGGTATAACATCTTTCCATTGTAAACGTGGAAATTCTTCATTCATGATGATTGCTACAGAATGTCAGATCTGATTCTTACATCATACCTACATGACATCTTTAATTAGCCATCATCCATAAAAGATGTGCATAATCAAAATATGGGAATATTATATAAAAATGTACATAACCTCAAACAGTATCTCACATGATGGACTTTCAAATGTTTTCAATATTGTCAGCATTGTTGAGCAAGGCATCATGATGATCCTATCGCCCAGTCCATATCACTAACCATGTATTCTTGTATTCATATCAAGACCAGTTTAATCCAGTCTTCTGCCACAAGGGGACGATTAATTTCTCAACATGATGACTGTACATGTACATGGCTAGTCACACATGTCCAGTTAATGGTATCATAGTTATATTGTCCCTATATCATGTATATGACCGATAATAATGCTGAACTCACTTAAGTTTGTTCCACTGAGCCCGCTGAGACAGAGCATATAAGTGAGATTTCAATGTGATGTAAATTTATAAAATGACCACACTCTATAATGTCCGATTGACAAATGATTATCTTCGAAAGCAACTGTGCCCATATACTGTAGTATGGATGCAAAATTTGAGATTTTTATTCATATCGTAGTCATGACTGGTTTCCTTTTTGGGTTACGTTAGCTGTACATCATCATCTGGTGAACTTGTCCTATGGAATACATATTCTCATTCTTCTGCTTTGGTTATTTAGTACCTTAACTTTCCAGCAAATTGACCAATCTTTCTCATTACAATTTCACCTGGATAACTATGAAATCATGCAGATGTTGCATACCAAAATTGAGGTCAACGGTCAAGGTTACTGTGGCCTAAAATCAGCAAATCCTCAAATTTTGTTTAAGCAGATACATGTGTGAATCTGAGAGATGATATACCAGGTGCTGAAATTATCAATGGTCAGCGGTGCCCACCCCCCACCCCTCCACCAGGAAATTATTATCTACATGTCTGTTCTATTTATCAGTCCAATTGTAGTATATACTGGTCTCACATGTTTTCCATCCAATTTTTGTCTGCATTGTCATCTTAGTATCTCAGACAAACAAAGCTCCTCTCTATTCTGTAGCATTTAGCATTGTATGTGATATCAGTATTGTATCCATACAGGGCTGTATCCAGAATTTTTTTGGGGACACCGGTAGTATTTGACGTTGTTGTTGTTGTTGCACGTAAATTTGATGTTATTGTTGCTGCAGCACAAACACCTCAGAATCTCCGATGCTGTTGACTTACATCAGGGTTTGTTGGATTCTTGAAAATACCATTCCAGTGCTTTAATCAGTTCCAGGGTGTATATTTTCATGTTTTCCCGTAATCCTGTTCTCTCAAACACGTTGTCATTGTTGCCACCGTCTAGCGCATTCCCCACACATCGGTTGTTCTCAAGTTTCTGATTGCTGTAGGAAGACCAGGCGAAAACCACCGTAGCACAGTGATCATTGCCTACTAGAGGGGGGTCAATGCAATGTCATTTAAAGTATGTACGTAATGCATAAAGCGTGGCCCGGTGTTCGCGATGTGTATCGAACTCAGAAGTTATGATAGCGGTTATTCCTAAGTTGAAAAGATATTAACAGAAGTATTTTGTAACATTCTACACAGTAAAGAATGAATTTGCGGCATGTTTTGTTTTGAGGAAAAAATATTTTCCTTTCATTTGGGCGCGAAAGTTTGGGCGCCCATACCGGTTTACCGGTAGTAAAATGGCCCTGGATATGGCGCTGCCGTAGTCAGACACAGACTTTATTCACTACATTACACCAATTCACTGAGATGCACAAGACCCATAAGTTCCATTTTAATGATGGAACTCCATAGTTTTATTATCGAGCTCATAGCTTTAGCTGTGGAAAGCTTGATAGAGAAATCTAAATGAAGTCTCTTTGTGTTCCTATCCAGCAAAAAGTAAAACAAAAATGTTGGTTTTGGATTCAGATAATTTTCCCTGTCCACAGCCTGTCGTCCTCACCCGATTTCTCCTGAACTTACATCATTCTACACTTATTCTTCAAGCCATTCACTACCCTTCAGAGCATGTTCCCACCCAGGATCTCTGCGCTCCCATCTCTATCTCCTAAATTAAGCCTCACCCAACCCCATACCGTCATATATTCTGGGAGCATTTACTGCTGGTGATTTGGTGCCAAACTCTGAGGGCGCGGGTTCGAGTCTCACACGGGACTGACCCATCCAGCACTAGTATTTGTGCTTTATCAAGAAAGTGACATCCTAAAAATAGTTGGATATAAATATGTCTAGACTTAGTCATTTCAGTTGCACAAAGATTCAGACAATAGCTCCCTACATGAAGTATCTACCAACTTCTCCCATTCTTTTATTTTTAGGCTTATTTCAATAAATTTGGTAGTCCGGGTTTTTTGGGGTTTTTTTAACATGCCACATCAACTGTTGGTCAGTTTGTTTGTGCCGCAGCAATATTTAGCTGCCTAATTTGCATAAATTAGCATATGGAACACTGTGTTTTACTACATACTGGAATATACTTGCTTTAGCTGATAGCTAGAGGGTCAAATATCACCGCGGGAATCTAAATGTGTACGTCATCAAGAAAAGTATTGGACCATGGACGACCTGAACATTCCTACACTTGGTAAATTATATTTGCCTATGCATTAATTAAGGAGCTATTTTCCGTAAATTTTCATGTGCAACATTTACTATTGGATGGTGTATTTTCTGGGATACCGATATCCTGTTATAAAATATAAGCTATAAAAAATGGACAAGTTTTCCAAACAAATCAGTTAACACATTTTGTGTTTCTTAAATACATGTAGTTCATTTAGATGCAGCAGAATTGGCAGCCTATTGGAGAAAAAGCCTTCGAAGCCAAAGAAAAATTGCTGTTACAAAATAAAAAAAAAAGTAACACAAATTATATAAATCTTATGAACACAAATTATGGATATTATATACATTTTTTTTTATCTTAAACATGTAATCAGCCTCAAAATCGACCCCTGTGCGTTTTTCAGTAATGAGGTTTGCTAAAACATCATAGGTATTATATTTGATTTTAATCAGATCGCCATATACAATGCAAGCGAGTATATCTTGTCAGAGAAATTTGAAACGCTTTAACGGGTCTCTTTTTCTCCCTGGAATATGCGTTGTACGCGGAGAGGAAAATGAAATCACTGTGTGATGTTTGAGTGATGCATCAATGCGCACGAAACTGAATGCAGAACAGCTGCAGCCGGGATAACGTCATGGCTCGTGCATACTGTTCCGAAGAGTTGCAGAGCATATGTAAACAGAACGCACCACACGTATATACGCTTGCATGGTGATATGGCTGTCAAAAAATAAGCTGCATGCATGCCATACCATTTATTTTTAAAGACCATTTCCTTCAATTTTCTCATGAATGGTCGAGACAAGTTAGTTTTTTGTTGTCAAATGTGTTTTATTTTGTACCTGTCGTGATATATGTCAGTTTCGCGGAGTTTGAGAGACATCAATTCTAGCCTGGATTTGAGGCTGATGACATCTTTAAAAAGGTTTGTGTAAACATTATTTGGGTAAGACAAATAACAAATTTCAACTAATTTGTTTTAACTGGCTCGTTTAGCCCAGGCTTCAAATTTCAGTTTAACCCTTTCACCGATCTACCCCTGGGATAGGTGTATATTTTTAAACATGGTATGATTGGTGAAAGGGTTAAGCGAGATCACTAACATGGCTGCATCTGTTTTATCTTTACCCACTATTATGGAGGCCGCACCTTGTGTTGGACACATCTGATGTAGTTGACACTGGAGGGCAGGGGTTGGTGCATGGAATGGTTTTAGCTTGGGTTGATATAGCCTTTGAAACAATGAAAACACCCATTGGGACAACTTATGTCACATTACCTTGGATTCTTTCAATAGTACCCCCTGACATTGGGAGTTAGCTCTCCAGGATGGAACTATCACCACAGAAGCTGTGGTTGTGTAAACTGTAGGTTATTTGCACTGAAAACTTACCTCACTTCCACTATTTGCATTTCTTGTTTCACATGAAATCATCTAGTAAGAATTTTGAATAACACAGTTCTTTCCCCTGCTAGTCACCTAACTGCTCACTTACCCATAATTCCATCTTCTTGTTTCCTACTGCGCGTGGGTCAGGAAGTAAAATTGTCAGCTCCGTGAAAATTGCCTATTTCTAGCGAAATCACTTGCAGTTGGATTACCTCAGACGTCTGATATTCTTCAAGAAGTCCTTTGGGAAGTATTCAATACGTTATCAGCGAAATTATGGCTCATAATATGTCTCCTGCCGAGACGTTTGTCACTACGAGCTTTCTGGGCCACCAGAGATTGAGGTTCCCACAACAACGGCAGTATGGTATGTATGCCGGTACCTATGATATGCCAAAATTTTTACCTGCCTCCGAGACGCGGTATAGAGACCCCTCTCAAGTAGGTCAAATTATGTGGCATCCGGTTGCTAGTTTGACTTCGCCCTTGCGTGGCTTACCTCAAATTTCTGCTTCCGGTGGTATTCGAGGTACGGGACCGGCTATGCTACGTATGATGCGTCCTCCTATACATGCTTCCGGTTTACGACCTCGTATGCCAGTTCACCGACCTTTACAGTGGCCGTGCTCACGGTCATATGTAAGGTCCCCGAGTGTGAACGCACCCCGTCAGGCCCAGCTTCCGGTGCACTCTCAAGTGACGGATCCTACGTTGGCTGCTATTCTGCGCGGAATGGAACAGCAACGTGAGGAGATGAAGGAACTGAGAGAGATTATGACCAGTCAAATAAGGAGCGGTATGCCGCCGCATCCGGTTTTTGTCTGAACAGTCTACGCAACCGGAAGCAAGATTGACGGGGACTATCCCTTCCATTACTCCTCGTTGGCAGGAAGCCCCGGAAGCTATGGATGTGGATAGGGACCAGTACGGTAGCTCGGAATTTAATGAACCTACCAATACTGATCCAGATACTAGGAAATATTACGATTTAATTTCCGGTATCTATGACTTGATTCCTGATATGCAGCTTCCGGTCCCACATGCGGGGGATATCGAAAAGAGTCAAATCGGGTTACGAGGTCGGTTTCCACGCTTCCGGCCTCAACTGCTATACATTCTATTTGCCACTTTTTCCATAGAACATTAGCAGAACCCGCTACGCAGGAGGAACGTGCAGTCAGGCTGAGACCTAGAGCTCGCTTCCGCCCTGCAGGATCTTCTGGCCCGTTCCCGGTACAGAAGCCAAACATACGATCATATGGCGTACATGATTCACCGTTTAGCTTCCGGTCTGCAGAGGTGAACGGTGATTTTCAGTATTTGTGTCCTTCAAATACCAAATTGCCTAGTAATCCGGATGTTCCGTTTACGAACAAACAGGCCTCCGTACTAGAGGAAACTGCCCGACAAGGAGTGGCGATCACGAATCACCTGGACTGGTTTCTCAAAGCCATTAAGGATGGTTTGTTTTCGCTGTCGGGCGCGGACAGTCAAGAACAGTTACAAGAGGGAATTAACCTCGTTCTTGACTACCAGAAGATTGCTTCCGGTGCAGTAGAAGATTTACTGGTTCATAATGCCTATGCTGGTGCATTTAAGGAGAAGGGCCTTCATTCCTTTTATGCACGATTACACACCGGAAGCAGTAAAGAGAAGCCTACTAGAAACTTCTACGGCTCCCTCTTTACTGTTTGGTGATGCTGTTGCATAGGTCCGACCTGAAATGGATCGTATTGAACATGACAGGTCAGTGGCTTCCGGTGCTTCGTCCAAGAGACCTATGGCTTCCGGGTTGGGTCCCAAGGCGAAGAAGAACCTGCCTAGTTCCAAGGCTGCTAAGGGTGCTTCCGGTCAACAGCAAAGCCAAGCGCCTGCTTCTTTAGAGCCAAGATTATCGAGCTTTGGCCATAAGAAGCAGGGTAAGGGGAAAAACAAGCAGTCAAAGAAGAATACCTGATGTCTTGGGCCATACCGGGTGGCTTCCGGTATGGCGGGAACACCGAGACATAATGTTTCCAGTCCCGCCACAACTAGACCTTCCGGCAGGGGGAAGGCTTCAGTTGTTTTGGCGGAACTGGATAAGGATCGGGGCGGAAGCGTGGGTCATTTGAACTATCAGATACGGCTATCGCCTATCGTTCGACACGCTTCCCCCCTTGACTGCATCTCCCCTTCCGTCTCGTATTCCATTACGAACGGGTCATCGATCTATCAGCGATACAATCCTCTATGGACAAGCTGATAGAGAAGGCTTCAGTAATAGAGCTTCCGGTTTGGGATACAACACCCGGGTTCTATTCGCCGGTCTTTCTGGTCCCCAAGAAAGACACGTCCGAGATGCGCATGGTTATCAACCTCAAGCGCCTCAACAAGGAATGCCTCACTCCACCGCCACACTTTCACATGGAGTCCTTCCGGTCTATCCGGTCGGTACTCAAGCAAGGGGAATGGCTGACTTCTCTGGATTTAAGGGATGCATACCTTCATATCCCAATACATCCAGAGGACAGGAAGTACTTGAGATTCATGGTCGGCAAACGACGCTTCCAAATTCGAGTGCTTCCGTTCGGCCTGTCAACTTCCCCTTGGGTGTTCACACGAGTGTTTACACCAGTGGCACAATTCCTGCACAGTCTAGGTATAAAGTACCACTTTTATATCGACGACTCCCTGCTAAGGAATGCCTGCAAAGAGCAGTTAATCCTAGACACGCAGTTTGTCTTAAGGACATTGACTTCTCTGGGATACATCCCACACGAAGAGAATTACAACACATATAAGGGAAGTGGGAAGAGGTGCCGACATACTGACTGCGTCACATGACTTCACAGAATAGTCCTCTGGTTAACCTATTCCAAAGCACACACCAAGAATCTAGCAATTCGTGATATGTGTTGTATCTCAGGTACGCTTTTATTGTACCTGTTCATGTGGCAACTTGGACGATATGACCACACGGCCCCTAGCACCGGCACAAGCGGCATTAGATACAAATCTAGAGAGCCACGATGGAAATGCTCCGTCGCAAAGGCGCAAATTTCTGGGGGTGGAATACGATACGCTTTTAGCTCTCGCCAAACCCCCAGAAGATCGTTGGCAAAAGATAACAACGAAGATACCTCAAATCCTCAAGTTATCTCAAGCCAGGGCTTTACACTTACGCTTCGTCCCTTAACGATTTACTTAATCATCAATGGGTCGAAAGGCAGTTGAACCCGTGGATACCTGTCACGCCTCTTGTCAAACAATGCCTCCAATGGTGGCTGGATCCACTCAACGTTATGCCGGGTGTGTCCCTACTTCTGTTTCGTCCGTCACATCACCTGTTCACGGACGCATCTATGGAAGGATGGGGAGCCCACCTCGAGTCCAGGTCGATATCCGGGTTATGGACAATCGAGGAACGCTCGTACCATATCAACGTGTTGGAGTTTATGGCAGTGACACATGCCATCCGCACGTGGGTGAGCGTATTGACCGACAAGAACCTGCTAGTTGCGAACAACATATCAGTGTTGGCCAGGCACATCCCGGGAATTCTGAATGTCTTAGCGGATTCGCTTTCACGACGGAATCAGATAATTTCCACAGAGTGGCAACTTCACCCAGCCATACTAAAACAAATAGCTCATGTCTGGGAGATGCCACACATAGATCTGTTCGCCACTCGGCGCAACAATCTATTGCCCCTGTTCATGTCGCCGGTTCCGGATCCGTCGGCATATGCAGTGGACGCCCTATCACAGGACTGGTCAAGGATGGTAGCATATGTGTTTCCTCCTCCAGCTATCCTAGCGAAGGTACTCCGGAAGATCCACGAACACACTTGTGTCATTTATCTCATTGTTCCGTGGTGGCCAGCAAGGCCGTGGTTCCCGGACTTACTGGATCTTCTGGTAGATGTACCAAGACAACTTCCGGTGTGGCACAATCTACTGCGCCAGCGCGGAACGTCGATATTCCACAGCCAGCCAGGACTGTTCCACTACCACGTGTGCAAGTGCTCAAGAGACACTTTGCTCAGGCGGGATTTTCAACGGAAGTTGGGCGCCGAATGGCACAATCGATTCGACCGTCCTCTTCCGCTGTATACCAATCAAAGCGGGCAATCTTCGATCTTTGGTGTGGAGAGAGGGATATCAATCCATCCAGAGCCACTATCCCTGAAGTAGCAGAGTTCTTATTGCACCTGTTCCGGGATAAGGGCCTGGTACCCGCTACAGTCGAAGGGTATAGGGCAGCCATTGCTCAGCCTATTCTTCTGGGTACTGGGATTAATCCCTCGACTGATCCAAATTATCTGCACTAATCAAGTCATACAAGATATCTGGTCAGTCGGTTGTTCCGAGATTGCCAAAGTGGGACTTAGCCTTAGTACTTCGGCAATTAGGGAAGCCACCAATCGAGCCAATAGAGGCTATTGATCTCAAAATGTTATCATACAAAACTTCGTTTTTGTTGGCTCTTGCCTCGGCAGCTCGTGTGTCAGAACTGCATGCGCTCGATAGAAGGAACGTCAGACACTCTAGGGACTGGAGTAATGTAGTTCTCACAACAGTTCCTGAGTTTGTGGCTAAGAATCAAGCCCTCTACGATTCTATATCTCGCGAGTTCACAATTCCAGCCTTATCTGATTTCCTTTCATCCGGTCTTGAATCAGACATGTTGATGTGCCCGGTTCGTGCACTTGCGTGTTACCTGAATCGTACAGAGGAGATCAGAGCGGGTAGGAGGCATTTGTTTATCCCTTTTGATCCCAAAGCCAAACAAGAAATAAGCAAAAATACTATCTCAAGTTGGCTCAAAAATATGATTCGGCTAGCGTACTCCACGGCTACGGATAGACAAGCCGCGCTTGTAAACGTTTCGGGTCACGAGATTAGGGCACTAGCGGCATCATGGCCTCTGTGGACTAACAGATCAGTGACTGACATTATGAGGGCGTGCTACTGGAGGTCAAACACGACATTTGCCTCCTTCTACCTCCGGGACATGACGTTAGCATGTGACGACCTCTATTCCATCGGCCCACTTGTGACTGCACAGCGGGTGTCTGTGGGACCGAGGCCAGCGAGATAGCAAGATAAAGTCCGGGCGTACAGTTTTTACCCTGCTTGCTGGTGAATGCATTTTCCTCTCGATCCCTTTCGGAAAAAGGGGGGGGGGCGTATATGCGACTCGACCTTGAAGTCAGAGTAGCGACCGAGGTTCCCTGTGTACCATAGGCATACAGGTTACTGCTGTTGTATGATCTCATGGATCCTCTTTGAGGTAGAAGATCGGTGATTTCTACTCTGTACTAGTCATCTTGTTCGTGGCATTTATCACTTACCACGGATTGTATCAGTTTGCCCGCCAACCTTTCTGTGGCATTCTATGCAAAGAGTGGAAGTGAGGTAAGTTTTCAGCGCAAATAACAAAAAAATTTCACAGGTAAATTTTCTGTTATTAAGCTAAAACTTACCTCACTTCCAGTGATGCCCACCCACCTCCACTCTGTGATACATCCTAACCATGTATCGCAGTGGAAACAAGGAGGAATTATGGGTAAGTGAGCAGTTAGGTGACTAGCAGGGGAGAGAACTGTGTTATTCAAAATTCTTACTAGATGATTTCATGTGAAACAAGAAATGCAAAGAGTGGAAGTGAGGTAAGTTTTAGCTTAATAACAGAAAATTTACCTGTGAAATTTTTTTTTTAACTTACATGAATGTACAATAAGTCATTTAGTCTATTAAATTGTCTGTTCCCCCAGGATCCATCAGCCAAGTGCTTCATCCTCAGCAACTCAAGCCAGAGGACACCAGAAGGGAATAGATCCCTTGGGAACGGGCAATAATAGATAATTACGTTTGTTTCACCATGATCACCCACCTACCTTTTCTTTCATCTGTACCATCAGGACAGTGAGCATAGTCGTCACACAGATACCATAGGTATTTCCCCCAATCCAGACTGTATCGAGGCAGGTACGGATTGATGCATGATCCATCATTGCATAAGAAACAAGGTTCACTATCGTGCTCTGCTGGTTTTGGTTCCTTCATGACGAGATCTGTTCAGAGAGAATTTATGTATCATTGGCTTTGATATGGCAGGATTTCTTTGGTTGGTCAGTAATATATTTTTTATAGTACCAGTTCTTCTTGCATTGTGATGTCCAGTGAGATGTCTGTCATCAATACAATTGCCATGGTAAAATCCTTAAAAGTACATTTCAAATACATTTTGACAGTCAAGTCAATGAAAGTCCTTATTTCGGGAATATAAATGTAAAAGTTTGAAAATCTACCATCTATATGTAGCAGAGAGCTCATATCCCTATGTCTTCTAATTATTCAAATGGTAAAACTCAACTTCAGGCAACTGTGCAGAGAAATTCTGCTAACATTCTTCAAATTTCACTGGCTTATCATCAGGCCTATTTGTCATGTAAGGAAAACACAATAGGTGACTACATGAAGGGAACCTTGTTAAACCTGAAAAAGCTACCCAACAAGCTATGAGGCGCCGTTTGTCACTTTCTGATTTAATCTACTGATTTATAAATATCGGGTATTTAGCAGTCGGATATATAAATATCGGGTATTTAGCAGTCGGATATATAAATTTGCAAAAAATGAGCGTGAAATAAACACCAAGTTCAGTCAATTTTAAATCCTATATCAGCGAATAAAATCCGAGAAAAATTTATAAATACCTATTTTGGATTTCAAGATATATATATCTCTCGTTGTGTTATTTCTGGGATATAAATTTCTCCACCATATATATATATATTCCTGATAAAGGATTTCTTATTTATATATCCAAGGTAACGTATCTTACTGATATATAAATATTTAAAAATGTGTAGTTGGGTATATATATATCCATCTTCATCTAACTCCGGATTTACAAATACTGAACTGAGAAAGTCTCATATATAGATATCCCAGTTATAATATGCTAATGAGTTGCGATACGTTTACCGCAAAAATGATGATGTCACACTAAGCCTCTTCAAGTGTACCAAGGGTCGGCAAACACCGCTCAATCATTCCGCAGATTCTCATGTGCGGTATTGTAAACACACGCTAATTTGTGGGTCATCTGTGAATATTATCGGGCAAATTCATTCAGGTACTTCTTACTTTTAACCAGCGTTATTCGCAGAAGCACAGAATTTATAGAAAGCTATTATTATTAGTATTCATTATGTCTTGCCCACGGATCACAAGGACTTTTGTCACCTGAAACACGAAATAGACAATATGATCTAAACCAACACCAAAACCGACGACGTCATCGGTTTTTGAGACTCATCAGCATACTATTAGCATACTATAAATGGGATATCTATATATGAGACTTTCTCAGTTCAGTATTTGTAAATCCGGAGTTAGACGAAGACTGGATATATATATATACCCAACAGCACATTTTGAAATATTTATATATCAGTAAGATACGTTACCTCGGATATATAAATAAGAAATCGTTTGTCAGGAATATATATATATATTGTGGAGGAATTTATATCCCAGAAATAACACGAGAGATATATATATCTTGAAATCTAATATAGGTATTTATAAATATTTCTCGGATTTTATTCGCTGATATAGGATTTAAAATTGACTACAGTCGGTGTTTATTTCACGCTCATTTTATGCACATTTATATATCCGACTGCTAAATACCCGATATTTATAAATCAGTAGATTAAATCAGAAAGTGACAAACGGCGCCTCATAACAAGCTGTATTGCACACGGTGTTCCTTACATGATGAACTGCTTGGCCATCTTCACAGTTCTTTGGCTGAATAACTTATCATGCCACAGTATATTTAACCTCAGTTGACATGAAGATGAATTTTTTTCTGCTTCTAAGTCTAAGAATGCTCTTCAAAAAAACTATGGTGTTGCTTGATTTGTTATTTGATTTAATTATTATTTAACTATTTTCTAATTTGACAATGTATGTGTTTGTACTTCCCTTTATTTAATGCCAAGACATCTTCATCTAATGGCCTTCAAGAGCACGCATATTATTACCACCACTAGCTGCTTGAAATCAGTCCTGAAGTCTTTTTAACTCTTGTACTTTTACAAGTTTACTTCATATTCAAGATAATCTTCTAAATTATAAGATTTATATCCTGCATCTTATTTTACAACTTTAATTTTAACAATTTTAATGTTATCATAGAGCACAGCACCACATACATGCCGAAAATTGTGATGTAATTATGGAGCAATTAACCAAATCACAATGCTACATTGTGACAAATCCATTTCATTCTCTTCATTGTCACATTTCACAGACTGTGCAAGATGCTCAGAGTAAAACTGCCTTTCTTCTTCTTTTTGCGTTGAATATATTTATTCAAGGGGAGTTTTATTCGCAGGAATTAATATTCGCAGCAAAAAAAAGACATTACCACAAAAGATAGCATCCGCGAACAATAAGGCATTCAGGTTCTATGGTAACTAAATATCTTAACAAAAATATTTGAACTTACAGATTCTTACAATATTCATGTACATGTAGTATTAAAACCAAAAAACTGGGCATTTTTTTCTAACTTTTACTGTTTCAGATTTATCCATGCTTTTTAGTTGAAGGGTCATATAATTTGGATTAATTCGATTTATTGAACTTTAAACTATCATAAAATCATTTCCAGGTCAAAATACAGAAAATGAGAAATATCTTCTTTGGTTTGAATACTATATTATAAGAATCTGACTCTCTAAATATTTTTAATGAGAACTTTTGTTATTAGCAATGAAATCTGAAGTCTAAAAGTTAGCTTCTTGAAATTAGGGCATGAGTTCCTTGAAAGGAATGATATATGCCAGTTATCCATATGGGATACACTATGCCCAGTACTCGCATTGTACTTATTCTTCCTCACTGTACGGATTATCTTCTTGTACTCGTATCAATCATGGTACCACAAATAATTGTGATTAACATTCTCTTAGACTACTGTCTGTCCCAGATAATATATTCCGAGACGTTTTCGGCGATCGTTCGGAGACAATTTATCGTACAGCATTGAAACTTCACACAGTATATTAACTAAAAAATACTAATTTTTCCCCCATTAAAATCTGTTGGGAATTGACGAAAATCACCAATACCTACCATGTTATTTTGGGGCTACGATGACATTGATCTGCCAATGTTATAGCATGCAGGCTTGACGTCATGACGTCGAAAAATAACTACAAATCTCCCATCTAATTCTTGTTTTCGCGATTTGTTGAGAACTACTGGAAGGATTTTCTTGATACATGTACTTTGGAATAAAATTGGTACTTTTTAGTTTCAATGTCCTAAAGTTTCAATATCCTCCAATCAATTGTCTCCGAAATATCGCCGTAAACGTCTCGGATATATTATCTGGGACAGACAGTAGTGCTAATTCCCCCAGATCAATATCATCCTCTTACAACTCATATCTTGACATTTAGTACTCATCCTTGCTGATTTGTCATTTGGTGTGAAAATGCTGTTAGTAACTACAGCGGAACGTCGTCACCACAAAGAAGTTGTTATCCATAATAAATTGTTTGAAGTGTCAACTTCTACATGCCTCTCAAAGAACTATGCCCAGTGTAGTGTTCTGATCAGCATGGATAGGAGTTTCAATTGGAATGCGTGCCATTCCCTCTGTGCTATTGTATGGCAAGCCGAATGCCATCTTTTCTTTTGTGAATTTTGAAAATGGATGCCAGGGAGCTCCTAGGAGTTCCAACTTGGCACACAATGCCACACCGTTTAGAATGCCTTATGCCAGTTCAAGAAGCTCCCTAAATTTAATCAAACTACTTAATTTACATAACAATAATTCAGCTGTGTAATAATCAGATATAAGAAAATTATCACAAAATTCTAATTCCCTGGAAAATATATAACTCATTTGGTGAGTTTATTTATTTACAGTTTAATTGAGGAAAAACGGTTAAGATACTGGTATCCAAAATCGTATTGTTTGTACTTCCCTGTATTTGATGGAATTCATAGCCAAGACATCTAAATCTAAGCCTTCGAGAGCATCCATTTTCTTACCATCACTATATTTCCTTGAAATCAGTATTGAAGACTTTTTTTAACTGTGGTGCTTTTGCAAGTTTATTTCATAGTCAAGTTAATCTTCTAAATTATAAGATTTATATCCTGCTTTTTGTTTTGCAACTTTAATTTTAGCAATTTCAATGTTATCTTGGAACCATAAATGTAAAGATGTGTCTTATTTCAAAGAAGTAGGAATCCTATGTCAATGTTATTACTGCAGAAGGCTTAGAATTAAGGTGGCCAACAGACAAATATTTGCCCGTTGACTCACCTTTATCATTTTACTGTGAATACCTGTGGTGTTTGTCAACAGGACAATGCGAAAAATGATGTACAGTGTAACCTCGCTATAACGCTGTTATTGGGGAACCAAATTTGAACCACCTTCTAGATTTTCAGCATTATACAGGAGTAGTGTGACGTTTGTCACAGGACCTACAAAGTAGGGTGAGGAAGACGGGGGTACAAGTGTAATGTTATAGGTCACCTAAGTAGGTCAAATTTTCATCAAAAGTAGGTCAGCTCAGAACTTGCTGGTAACAGTCCCTTAATGCACGTTCATGCCAAAAATCAACGGTTCTTCTTTTTTTTTTGCCGATGAACGAATTCGGATGGACTCACTCACTCATTACCGGAGTTTGCAAATGAGAGCTAGCCAACTTCATAGGAAAAAGAGCTGAAATGATATGCATTTGTTAATTTTGGGGGACACAACAGCACCCGCCTTATATCAGAATCAGCGCTATATTGAGGCACCTTATAGCGAGGCTAGACGGTAGTTTTCATTTTAGATTGTTCTCTACATGCTCGTCAATCTCAATAGGGTCCCCAATTTGGTGATCCAATACCAAAAAAAAATTGTTTTCTTCATAAAAATACCGATGAATGTTAGCAATCAAATCAAAATCAACTTTTTTTATTCACAAAAAAAAAAGAACAGAAAAGTGTGAAAATGTGATGCATGTGTGAAAATTTATCCAATAATTGAGCAATCAAGCCCAATAAATTTCAGTTAGTACAAAATTGAAATTTTGTTCGATGACATACATGTATGTTGATAATTTGAACAAAGAATCCCTGTTATAGTGTCTTTCGACAAATCAAATAAAACGTATATGTTTTCCTTCTGATTCCCATACAAAGTGCTTTGACAAACCTCGCCCCCATTATCTCCAGCTGTTCGTACATGTATGTTATTGCCAGGGAGTCGATGAAGTTAAAGGGAAAAAGTTATCTAAAATGATGTCATCATGCATGTTTACCCCGCGAGCCACCTTAAGCATTTTTTTTTTTTAAGTTAACACTGATTCATTATTTCAACAACAGGTTTGAAACCAAAAAACATTACATATACTTCTCAAAAGTATTGTCATCATCACTAAAACTAGGGTTATAAATCTCATCCTGGTACATATATGATATTGGGTTGTTCAATTGCTTCAAGACATTACCAGATTAGGAATGCATATGAAATTTCAGAGGGCTCACTTTCAATTCTGATACATGCAGCAGCAGGACCTCCAATCCCCAAGTAATGGTCTATTCTATGCAGACAGCACAGTGAACTAATGGACACTATTGACTAGATCATTGAAATGAAACTGTTCTGTGTTTACAGCGAGATGCTTGTGACCTTGACCATTGACCTTTTGACCACAATCTTGGTACCCGACACATTGCTTTCCACATAAAGTTATTTCAGGTGGCCTTTGACCTTGCAACCTCAATTATTTCAGGTGGGCCTTTGACCTTGCAACCTCAATAGGTTTTTGTTTGCCATAATTGTGAGGTATTCCTGAACTTTGATTACAATCCACAGATTTGGACTGGAATAAGAGCACAGTGATTTCATTAAGTTTCTGGGTTTTTTTTTTTTAGTTCGCCGTATACGAAGTAGGCAAGGTATTGGGAGAGAGAGGGGGAAAGCGTCGGTGTTGGTGTCTGGTTAAGTTTTTATGTTTAGCACAACGTTAGACTCAAGCTGGAAGGTTAATGTTTTTTGTTTAGGCTGGATAATTTTGACTTCTTTTAGACTCTGAAAATTTTCTGGGTTAATCTTTTTTGTTTAGGCGGGGGAAATCCCGCAGTACCGAGCCCCTGGTGGTTTGGAATTTTGTGTCGCCTTTAATGAAGGACACCATTTCCTTCAATTTTGGTATCGAATCCCATATCATGATTTAACCTAAAGCTTTTGCACGAACCATATTTGTCCAGGCATTTCACACCCACATCTCCGACCAAATTTCAATTGTACATATATTCATAATGACATGTATAAGCTTGGAAAAAAAGGTAATCTTTATTTCAAGTTTTATAATATAGTTCATCTTTCAATCCAACTTCAACATCACTGACAAAGAAGTCAAATTTTTATAACAATATGTTTTGTCATTGCCAGTGATGTGCAACCTGAAGGGCTCGATCTTTATGCGAAGCCGCATGTTATTGACAAAACCCAAAACGGTGAGCTGCCGGGTTACGCATAACCCTTGTTTTTTTCTGTGGGGGAGAGGGCATCATGACATTGACCTTTGCCCTATTTGACCTTTGATAATTTCAATAACTGGCATACCATCTCTCACTGATACATCCACCCAAAAACAAAAATTGATTATTTCCTGATGTTCAGGCCACAGTGACCTTGACCTTTGACCTACCAACTACAATATTGGTATACCACATTTGAGGAACCTCAAGGATATATTGATGAGATTCAATTTGTCGAAAAATATGAAGAAACTTAATAATGAAGATTGGGAAAGAGGAGATGGCACACTCTGCCAGCTATAGTTGTTGCGCATTATGAGTCTAAAAATAGCAGAGACTATCGCATTACTATGACAGTTTATGTCCTGTCACCTTCTGCCCAAGGACAGGCCCTCTATCATATATACCTGTCCAAATGATGAATTATGCTGACAGTCTAATGAACATAATTCTTAAAACAATGACTCCTCCGCTGTAAAGGGATCCAACAACATATCAGAAGACAAGACTCCAGGCCATCCATTATTCATCAGTTGACAAAGACCTTTTAGATGAACATAGAAGCTGGGATATAGTACTGAGGAGGATTAGAAGCTCTAATTTTCAGGTGCTCAATTTTATACCCACATTTTTCAAGCTGATGGCTTTGGAGACTTCTAAACTAGGTTGAACAATGGAGGAAATGCATCTTAATTCCTGGTAATCCCTGTAATAATTCAATCACAGGATTTGAAATTTCACACAGTGATAAAATCTGTTTGTGATCAAATTTATTAGAATAAGAAGTTGACAAAATGGTCGAAAATCATGCAGACAATCCACTATATTTGGTTTATTACTATGATTTCAGAGAGTGATGGATTTATTAGAACAGCTGATTGAATTTTGTTCCCTGAATTTAGGGGTGATTAATTTTGATAGGGGTATTGAATTATTAGAGGGATTACCATATTCAAAACTAAGAGACTTGGTACTCTTGCAGAGAGGGAAGCTCGAAAACTTTTTTTAATCATCCGGCTTCTATCAGAGCCTGATTTTTATCTTGTCTTACGAAGTAATGGGAGATATTGTGAGAGGATGTCTTCATCATTGGCGATGTCTGTATCAGTGACACCTGGAAGTGATAAGATTTTTGGTAAGCAAATTAAAACAAAATCGAGAAAAATTCAGAAAATATTTAAAAAATAAAATAAATTATTGGTGGGTATTCCACTGGAGGGGCGGGGGGGGGGGGGATGGTCAGTTATGACACAACCCTAGGGGATTCTTTGGGTGCTCCAATGATAAAATCTAATGATAGTTTTCGATTTAGCTGAAGAGCACATGTACATTTGTACATAAAGAGTTAGGTGCAGTTGTCACTGAGTGATTATGAAACTTGGTTGCTGTTTTTGAGATGAAATATTAATTTTTGTTCAAATTATAGCAAATGATAGAGTTTTTGTTCAGCAAAATTGTAGGTTTTTTACATGTACATAGAAAGTTTGCTGCAGTTTTCCGTTGTCAATGGATGATTATGAAACTTTTGTCCATATTGTGAGGGTTTCAACTTAGGCCTAAAAAAAAAATCCTGTGTTTCCGGTAACATGCATCAGAAAAAATAGGGTAGGTAGGTAGGGAATTTTTTTTTTTTGGAAATTTTTTTTATATGGGGGCTAATGGCATAAGCATTATTTTACGCTGTTCTTTGTACTACACAACCAGAAAGAGTTCCATTTTGAACTAAAAGACATTTATGCATAATTGTTTATGAATTAAATATTGTGTAAATATATACATAAGTGATTGAGTTAAATATTTCTCTTTTGTCAAGTAAGACCATGGCCTGAAAAAATTGAGGTAAATGGTCATTTTGGATTTAGGCGGGTAGAAGAACAAACAAATCCATTCATCCTCTAGTTGACGTGAACCCAATTCGATTCGATTCGATTTATTTCTATACATGGAACATACAGAAATATTAAAAGGTTCATATTAAAAACTACAGGACAAGACAAATGCATATACATACACATACATATAGATACATACATGTGCACACAGATAGAACATGGTACCTTAACAAGGCTATTTGGTCAAACCAAGTGTGAGTAAATACAATTTACCCATATAATCAGTCATGTGGCAGGGATGCAATTTCGTTCCTTTGCTCTCTCGTTAAGCAGTTCATAGAAAAATTGCCCTATTATTGGCGAAAGATGCATTGGTGGGTTAATAAGAAAATAAAATTTTTCCAGATCCGTCAACTTAGGGAAATATTGGCAAATGCTACTTATGTTGTTATAAAATATATCTCTTAGTTTTTCGCCGCTAGGACATTTGCACAGGAAATGGAATTCATCTTCTACTGTTTTGTCGGTTGTTATACATCCCTTGCACAATCTTTTATCTCTGTCTATATTTCTGTATCTACCCGTTTCTATTTCAAGCCTGTGTGCACAAATTCTGAGTTTTGTTAGGGCCTGTCTGAAATTTCTGTTTTTAATGAATTGTAAGTAGTTTGCAATGCAGTAATTTTGTTCTATGTGCTTATAGTGGAGAAGTTTCTCCGACTCTTTCAACTTAAGTTGATAGTATTGTATATATTTTGCTGTTAGTTTATCTTTTACATTTGATGAGATTCTTTTGCGTTTTAAAGAGGAGTGCGGAAGCTCCTCTAACATGATATCATTTTTTTTCATGACAAGATGGGAATAGCTGTGCCATCCAATTCCACTGGTTTGGAGTGATTTGCTACAAAGTACTGCATCCCGAAGTATAGGTCTGTCAGCATTATCTTCAAGATGTGCCATATAATTTAGAACGTTTGTATGAATGTCGACAATAAGAGGAAATCGTCCAAGTTCTCTTTTACATGCGATATTGACTGTATTTTTACCAACTTGAAGATTTAACTTGCAGAACTTTGTATGAACTTTCTCAAATGGTTCAGATTCAGTTAGCATAAAAAATTTGTTAAGGTCGTTGTTTTGTAATTTGGTTAGGAGTTCTGAGCCCCAAATTTCGGAATTGTATAAAATTATTGGTTTGACAAGGGTGTCAAAAAGCTTATTGTATAGTTCAGGTGGTGGATTTAGACCAGAAAATGTTTTGTGTAATTTATACATAGCTTTTAGACCTTTCTTTTCCAAGTCAGTTTTTGTTTGGGAAAAGTTTCCATTAGAATTGAGTGTACAGCCAAGATATGTGTAACTGTCAGCCATATGGATTTCTGTAGAACCAAAATGAAAAGAGTTTGTGTTTACTTTGTTTTTTCTTTTTTGAATAACCATACAGTTTGATTTAGTTGAATTCACAGTAAGATGCCATTTTATACAGTAGTCATATAGTATATCAAGACAATATATACTATATATAGATAAATTCAAGTTTGCAAGAATGTTTTGTTCTTGAGATATAATCATAATGTCCAAAAGATTTGGAGTTAATGGCCCATGGCCTCAACCAGAATCTTCTTGGGTTTTCATTGATTTACTTGCTAGATAAAAATACATTAAAAAGTCCAGCTTTTTTATGTAAAATTGTAAGGACAACACATCACCATAGGCTACCATGTTATCATGGCCAGGATGACAATAGTCTATCTAATCTGTACAGTATAACATGCTGTCCGTGATGTTCAAAAATAAATTTTAAAAAAAAACCCCATCTAATTGAGAAATGCTTTTTTCACATGGTAATCTGGGGATATAAATACTATAATTGAGTTGATATACTGTGAAATTTTAATGTTTTACGAAAAATTCAGTTCGAAATCTCGACAAAAACGTATAGAATAGATCGTCTAGGGCACTGGCTGCCTGCAGTGCCCCGTGCAGAACATGTTCAGCGTGGTTCAGCGTAGGCAAGTCGCGTTATGAAACTGCCACAAAAAGGCAGCAGTTGGTAGTATTCCTTCATCCCCATTTGTCTTTACTTGTCAGGAGAACGCCCAATTTGTCTTTACTTATCAGGAGAACGAGCATCAATCGATCAAATTCAACAATGGCAAAATCGTCGGACAGTCGTCTTTTTGCATTTGTGGTTGTTGCTTCACGGGAGAGTTCGCTGGAGAATCGGGAACCCTCGCGCCAGCAGTAATCGCACTATGGGTGACGGAGTCCGACTTCGTGGATTCCCAGAATGCAAAAAAAACATGGCACTGGTGGGCGAGAGATGCCGGACGAGGATGATTTTGAAATAAACGTAAGCCCATGTCGATCAAAAGGCTATCCAAGCATTGGCCCGCTTGGATAGCGGGCCAATGCCTATATAAAAAATATTAGGGTCGGCAGAAAAATCTAGGGTCGGTCGGGTTACTGGAAACACAGGTCTTTTTTTTTTAAGCCTTAGTAATTTGCCAATTTCAAAGTTTTCTATTAGACAAAAATGTACTGAAAAGGTAACTAAATTTGTCAGGTTTCATTGGATATTATGAAACTTGGTACACATGTTTCATATGATTAGAGTATTTGCCTGTGCTAATATGAGATGAAAATATTATAATAAAATATTAATTTTTGTCCAAATTTCGACGGAGTAATATGCCAATGATAATGTAATTCGTACATGTACACCTGTACATGGAAAGTTTGCTGAAGCTGTCGGCTTTTATTGGATGAGTTTGACACTTGCTACACACGTTTCATATGATTTGAGGATGTGCCTGTGCTATTTGTGGCATGAAATATTAATTTTTGTCCAAATTATCACAGTTTAGACTTTGTACTTTTCCAATGATAACGCCTTTGTTAGGCAAAAACTTACATGTAAAACTCTACACTGAAAGTTTGCTCTACATGTATGCTTTCAATACTGCTGCAGCTTCAGCGATGACCCTGCAAGGCGAGATGTTTGGGTTTTTATAATGCTTGTTCTGACTTTGTTGGGAACTTTCAGTGATATTGCTGTAAGTACAAGGATAAGGATGTCAACTGTTTCTTGATGAATACCATAAATATTTCTAGTGGGGTCAGAAAATGTCAATTTTCTCAACTGATGAAAACACAGTTTGAACGTCGCAACAAAATCGGAATTCACCTTCAAATTTGTTCCTAAATGGTCACTTATCATTGTAATGCTCAAAAGATGTTTTTCATTCCTTGTAATATACATGTAGGCCTGGTACGAAGAAGAAGTGAAATGAAGTACATGTATGTAGTAAGTACTGGTCAGTGTAATAATATACTTACCACAATATTCGTCCCTCCCATTGTCACAGTCTCTCACTCCATTGCATATCACTGATCTAGGCACACATTGTACAGGTGAGCATTGGAACACTGTATCATTGCATATAACTGCAAAAGAAACAACATTCCTTCATGTAAAGCTTGTACATTTATGTATACCAAATACAGAAATAGATGAGAATTGAGGGCTTAATTTACACTTTTATGTACACATGTTATAAAGCAACCTAATTCAATGAGGTGATACAGAATGTTCAAAGGAATTTGCTTCTCTGTGGTTGATTAGTAGATTCTTACCATAACTCGATTGTGTGAAAAGGCTGTAGGTGCCGACGGATCAGAACATGCAGAAAGTGACAACCCTGGTACCATTGTTGATTCACTTTGCTTCAAGTGTACATTTGGAACACCTCTCTTTGCTGCAACTAATTTGTGAATGAAGAAATGTAGGCCAAAAGTGTTTACGCGTAACCAAAAAGAGCAGTATGATTTCGTGCGAGGCTCTTACACAGGTCATAATCTGTTGCCATGGAACTGTAAACAATTGCACATCTGATATTAAGGTCGGATGAGTGAAAAGTTGTCTGGTATTTTATTTCATGCAGGAAAGTCCGTTTAAAACATATCATGATAATTCTAATTCCTACGAATGTTTATCGTTAAATGTACCTTCCACATTTGGCATTGCCAGGTGAAGGGCTGTTAGTTTCAGGGGCTTGCACCCCCCTCCCCCCCCCCCCAAATGATATAAGCATTTCAAGCCAATTGTACATGTAAATATAGTTCCAGCCTCCCTGGTTGACGATTAAATTTCTGATAAGAATTGTTTAAACTGAATTTATATTGGAATTTTAAATCGAATGTTTAAAAGGAAATCCAAGTTTTAAATTTAAATTCTCATATGAAATATCAAATCTTAATTTAAGTTCAAATGCAAATTTCAACTGTAGAATTCAAATTTCATTATCAATTCTAATTTCAATTTTAAATTTGAATTCAAATTTCATGCAAGATTAAAATGTTTCAATTAAAATTTCAATTTCAAGTTGATAAGATGATGTTCCAAAACTAATTTGACTGTCCTCAAATTAGTCTGAAATTGATCCCAACATGGGGACGGATTTCATTTAACCTGGTTTATTGAGCAGCAGATGCTTTTCACAATGCATTCCTGTCATAGTGAAATTAACATGATGAAACATAGCTACATGGTCGTAGTAACCCTTACAACTGGACGTGCGTGGTATAAATAGCTGGACCAGATTATATTCCATTATTAATTCTAACATGCGACCATTTTGAACACAGAAAACATTTCCGGTACGGCTTTGGTTTAAGACTTCTGAATGAGAAGGTATGGTACTGGACAAAAGACTGACAATATAAGTCGCAGTAGATCCTTTGTTAGTTATATTTGATTGGTCTTACACCAAATCATTGGCTGCACATTTCCGCTCATACAATCATCACTTGGCACCTTAGCCAGGTGTCACTTTACTGTGGCAGTCAAGGCAGAAATGTAAATGTACATATACCATGCACTGAAATGAAGAATGGTTGAAGTCTAGTCTGCTAATCCATATGCATGAAGGTCGATCTACTTTCGACAGTGACTGTTTAATTGGATGCTAGTAAGGAATCCCAGAAATCAGTTAGTGAGTTACAGAGTGAAGGGTCTTAAGAAGAAAGTCCCTGGAATTCCGAAATTTAACATTGAGATGGGAATGAGAAATATGTAATTTAGACTCCGTTTTAAAATTCTAGCTCATCCCAAAATTAGATCTCAAATGCCATCTGTTCTATATACCATGAGGTTCTGGGGACTTTCTTACATGATGTCACTCCTGCTCATCTGCCAATCATAGAGCAGCTTGAAAGCTCTGTCATGAAGGTGTAGGATAGGATGTTCACTTGCCAGACCTGTCAATTTGATAGTCTAACAGAGCCAAAATTGACAAACAGGAATTGACAATCACAGAATGTGATTGGATAGTTCATATTGTTCCGGTCCCCCAAGGTTTAGTCACAAATAGGCATATGTATCTGAGGTTTCAAGAATAGGTTATAAACTTATATTGCTTTCATGTCCCAAATGTGATGAGTAAATATCCGCAAGGACATACATGTAATCTGTTGGACAAGTTTTACATGTGGGATGTGCCCACCATTTTCAACACATCTGATCTTCCACCAAATGTAGTTGATTAATTATTCTGGTTAATTCAAGCTCGGATAATCTAGCACATTTAATCTCCGTCAAAGGCTACATGATGAAGATCCACTGTATGGAGAATGCCAAGGCATTTTTTTGCCCTTGTAAATGACCATTTCCATACAAAGCTACAGCCCTACAATTATAGCTTTGATTGATGTCAGCCATCTGTGGCACAAACTGGCACTTTTTCCCCCTCTCCACACAGGGCTATTCTGACAAATGACTGTGCTGGTAGCGGCTTAAACTACAGAGATTTCCTGGAGTGTTTTGCTTAAATTGTTCCTGAATCAGGCAGTACTGTTGAGCCTAATTTACTTCAGCCTAGCTAAGCATCATTTGTAAACTGCACTTTAATAGGGTCATAGGCGCAAACGAATGCATTAATTATCGAAAAGTAGTTCGCATTGTTGAAGATCCAGTGGATTTTTTTTTTTTTTTTTTTTTAACAAAAGCCTGAACATCGTTTTTAATAGAAATGAAAAGGTCATACACATCTAAAGTAGGTTGAAACCAAATACCATTATATCGAGTATATCTGATAAAGTGGATTGACCCGGTAAGAGTATGTTTGTGAAATGATATTCTGGTTCAAGGGTATATAAATAGCAGTGTTTAATAGAACAGACAAATGCGGAAATTAATCTTGCTTGGAGTTTGGATAAGTGTCTGAAGGCAGGGTACATGTAGATCGACATGACAAAAGGGGAGATAACCCTGTTTGGAGGTTGCCCAATAGACTCAAAGAATGACGGCAATTGGGGCCTGGATTGGCCCTCTCATTATATACGCCTCCTGAAATGAGGTCGTATATTGTGATATCCGTCTCCTCACTTTTGTTAGGTGTGCGATATCTGCAGTTATAGATCTTGGATTGGTACCAAATTTTTTGTATAATTTACCCATGGGGCAATTTGAAAGGAACCCTATTCATTTTGAGGTCAACCTTCAAGCTTGGGTCGCTATGGATAACTTTGGTAAATCTTTGGAAATTGTAATATGTTTATGCAATAAGTACAATTCTAAGATGTGGGTTGTGAGGATGTAGAAGAAAGCCCATTGGTTTTTACCCATTTGGTTAATTTTGTAGTGTAATCCATGCATCTGTCTGTCTGTCTATCTTGCAAGTTAACACTATACCTCTTAAAGGATTATTGGCAGGCTTTCCAAATTCACAAAAAATATATATGCAACCAGCGATGGGTCAGAAGCCCATTAGAGATCTATTTTATTAAGATCAAACTCTAGTTAAGTTCAAGGTCAGTGGATCTTGCCAGACCAAGTTATCTGATTTTAATGGCAGTATTTAGCAGGTTTTGTTTTAACTTTTTAATCAGACCGTGTATTAGAGTGTATTCATATTTTGATAACTATCACTCACCTCTGGGCTTGGACTGATAATTAATTTTCAACCAGGAAAATTTGGACGGCTGGACACTTCGTACTATTATCCACAAGTAACTCCCTCGAGACACGATCTCCTGTTCAGTGGCACTGCTGCAAAGTTTGTACGACGTTAGCATCTCCATGCCAACTCGCTGTTCATCATTTCCCACATGAATATAATTCTCCTGGCAGTTGTCTTTAGAAGATTCTCTGTGCAGTGGTAATTTGTTACTTATCCTCAGTCTTATCAAGTGGCCAGCTTTTGTTTGTATCTCATATTTACAATGTATACTAGTATTCCTCTGACTGGAGAACACTGCTGCAAAGGCACTATGGGCTATGAAATTCTGCTCTCCCGATTCAATGAACAATCTCTTTTCGCATAACTCTGAGAAAGAAACAAATTTGATATAAACAATACACAAAATTCATTTTCATTGCTTAACCTATCGGATTCAGGGATTGTTATGGGAGTTGACAAGATGTAATATTCTGAGAATCCTACAGTGCGAATTCATACATGCAGTGAAATCAAATCATGATAGAGATTTACCTTGGCCTGTTTTCCCCGGTATATGAGAACAGTGTTTTGCATCTAGATATCAATAGCTAATATCGATTTTGAGCAGTCTGAATATTGTTTTGACAGCTGACATCAACTATACTAAGATCAAGCTATTTTGTCATATTGATGTTCTTTTATCATATCTGATTTAATTTGTAAGTTTTAATAGAGGTGTGACTGAAATTTTGATTGGACAGCTCCTGAGAAATATTTTTGTGCAGATGTCATGTTGATGATGTTTTGTCTTTGTAGGAAAGCAAGTTTTTATTTTAGGGTGGTGAGTGAGGTGCCATTGAAACAAATTTTAGCTTAAAATTCTATCATGGACCAAAGACGGAAACATAATAACGTACATTTAGAATGACACGATGTAGGCTCTATTAGGGTGCTGGATTTATCACAAGGGTACAGTATCTTCAAACATCTGGTTCTAAATTATCATCAGCATGACCAGGGGTCTAAATAAATCATTGTTTTTAGCTGGCTTCCCTTTTCGGCTCACATCAGTTTAAACTGATCTGAATAATATGTTGCGTGTTTGCAATTTGCTAGCCGAGTCTGAAGTGAAGGAGCACAAAAGACTCGCAGATGCCGCAGTCAATTTTAAGTTGTCTCGGACAGGTGGACAGGTAATATTTTGACCACTGATAACAAGGTATTCTTTGAATTGGTCCGGATCATTACATGGTGAAATTTAAACCATGCAGTTTGAGATTATGACAAGGAAGGTGGGCTTTAACATGGTTTGAGCTTATCACAAGATGGTCATCCACAAGGGTTGAGATTATCACGAGGCGTGCTTCAATAAGGTTTGAGATTATCACAAGGTGGTCATCTACAAGGGTTGAGATTATCACAATGTGTGCTTGGACAAGGGTTGAGATTATCACAAGGTGGTCATCCACAAGGGTTGAGATTATCACCAGGTGGTCATCCACAAGTGTTGAGATTATCACAATGTGTGCTTGAACAAGGGTTGAGATTATCACAAGGTGTGCTTCAATAAAGGTTTGAGATTATCACAATGTGGTCATCCACAATGGGTGAGATTATCACAATGTGTGCTTGAACAAGGGTTGAGATTATCACAATGTGTGCTTGAACAAAGGTTGAGATTATCACAAAGTGTGCTTCAACACAGTTTGTGATCAGCATAATGATGGCTTCAACAGGGTTTGAGATTAGGCTAACAAGGTTTGAGATTGTCAAAACTTAACTTTGAAATTATCCTAAGTTGGGCTTTAACAGGGTAGGAGACTTTCACCTGATATGTGGCCTTCAGCAATGTTTGAGATTACATGTGTCTCAAGAGGGGCTTGAACAAGCTAGGTTTGAGATTATCTCAAGATGGGATTGAACAAGCTGGGTTTGAGATTATCTCAAGATGGGCTTGAACAAGTTAGGTTTGAGATTATCTCAAGATGGGCTTGAACATGCGAGGTTTGAGATTATCTCAAGATGGACTTGCGCAAACAAGGCTTGAGATTATCTCAAGATGGGCTAGAACAAGCTAAGTTTGACATTATTTTTAAATGGACTTGAGCAAGCAAGGTTTGAGATTTTGCCAAGATGGGCATGAGCAAACTTAGGCTTGAGATTATCTGAAGATGGGCCTGATTAAAGAAGGCTTTAGATTACCTCAAGATGGGCTTGAGAAAGCTAGGTTTTACATTACCTCAAGATGGACTTGAACAAGCTAGATTTAACATTATCTCAAGATTTGCTTGAGCGAGCAAGGTTTAACTTTATCTCGAGATGGGCTTGAGCAAGCAAGTTTGAGATTATCTCCAGACGGACTTGAGAAAAACTTAGGTTTGAGACTATCTCAAGATGGGCTTGAACAAGCCACATTATGTAGGTTTGAGATTATATCAAGATGGGCTTGAGCAAGCAAGGTTTGGGATTATCTCCAGATGGGATTGAGCAAGCTGGTTTGAGATTATCTCAAGATAGGCTTGAGCAAACAAGGTTTGAGATTATCTCAAGATAGGCTTGAGCAAACAAGGCTTGAGATTATCTCAAGATGGGCTTGAGCATTTAAGGTTTGATATCTGAAGAATGGGCTTTAAACAGAGTGTTTCAGATTATCACAAGTTTGAGTCCAACATTACTAACTTAGATTATCACAAAGTATCGGCTTCATAACCATTTGACTTACCTTTGTATTTTCCAGCGTCATTGAAACTTGCCATGCCAGCTAACATTATGAAGGTGGACAGTAGTAGCATTACATCACCTGAGGGATAAAAGAAACAGAATATTGCACCAGGTAAGTTCTTACTTCCACTGAGAATTATTTGTTTTCAGCTGTTGAGCTGTCTGTGTTCAACTCTGTTGTCCATTTATGCTACACCTGTTCACTGATGCTAAATAAAATTATGTCCAATGGGATGTGGGAAACATTCAGCGGCTGTGCCATATGTCCTACTGACCCGACACCCCTGTTCAGAAAAATTGTCAGGGCTCATAGGCCTCCTGGAGACTCAATAAAACTCTGGAAATTTAACTGCTAACCAGGAAATTCCTGGAAAATGCTTAAAACTATAATTAAACTCATGGAAGAACTACACTTTCTGATGCAATGCATTACTCTGTCAAAATTTATTCCTGATCTTCATTAATTTTGTTGCGAGGTATTGTACTAAAGAAAATTAAAATGATTGACCTGGAAGTTTGTGGAAACCCGCTGGAACTTTTCCCTGCTGTAAGTGTATGAACCCTGAATTATATTTAACTAACACATTCAATCCTGAAATTGGATATGCTGTTTAATTCTTAGTCAGTTCATCAAATTGGCCTCCAGTTATGACTGTGGTAAGTTATACCCCAGCCAAGCTGCCAACTTCAAATATTCCAGTGAACTTATTCATTCCTAGATTGATATTATACTCCCTCTCCCTGTGCTTGAACCTTCCACTCTTCAATTCCACTTTCCAAAGTTAAGTGCAATGATCTTAGAGGAACATTTCCACTTGTCATTTTGTGCCACAAATTACACATGATTAAATAATCACAGTTTTCACAACCGGTATATCCACAGGGTGATAAATTGATTCTGGATCCTTACCAAGACAGATGATCCCGATTAAGCAAGATACATCCTTGTTGATGGCCGTAATAGTCTAGTAGCCAAATGTCAAAATAAGATTTTTGCTGCACCCCCCTGTGAGTAAAGGTTTGGTATGTTTTTATGAAAGATATTCCCTTCTAGTACCAGGAAAACCATGTTTGCCATCTTGTATCACGGTCAGAGCTGAGATATATGCTTTTAAAAAGGTGCCTCTGAAGAAAATGTCACGATTTATGGAGAGGGGGTAGGGGTACCGAAACTTCTCTAGAATTGTTAATTGTAGGTCGATTTGCTTTCCCGTTGTGTAGATTTAAGCACAATTAAACAAAGATCATGCTTATTTATAAAAATGATCATTTAAACAAATTGTTATGCTTTTGCAGGGGGTCGTTTCCAAATTTCAATAAAATATGTTATATTCAGCTTAAAATTAATTCCAAAGTTTTTTTTACAGGGCATAGATGTCAAGTATATCTGCAGAATATATGCAGCTCAATTGAACTGGATACGGAGAGCTACGGGGGAACAATTCAACATTCTAGAATGATAACTTTTCTAAAAAGTCACACTATAAACATAGGGGTGTGCAAATGAAGAAATTTCAATTACATTTGTAACGTGCACCTGAACGATCTTATATGGTCTCATGCCCAAAATATCAACAAATTACAATCCTAATGGCATACAAATCTAATTAAAACGATTTTGTCACATTTCAGTCATTTCAAAGGAACAATTAAACTTGGGGGCCATCTCATAATTCCAATAATTACTATGTGTTTGGAACCCAACATACAGGGCAAATAGGGATAAATTAAGCTAACACCAAGAGATCAAGAGATCATTTCTAAAAATCATTTTAGCAATGCAGTTCTACAGAAAACAAAACTGCACATAATCTTACCAAATTATACCAATTAATTACGCTTTACACAAACTTATATATAAATCGATACATTTCTTTAGCTAAATAAAGTCAGTTTGTGTTAAGCTTAGAATTTCACGAGTCATTAACATAAAAATTTTTTAAAATATTTACAAAGCTGATAAACCAATGATGATCAAATGTCCTTAGTGGTTTATTTCAGAGCCTGATACTGATAACACACATAATGCTTAACACGAGGATATATTCAATCAACACCCATCGTAGGACCATGAAACAGAACAAAAACGTGATTCTTGGGAAAATTATGTTTCTAAGATCAATACACTTACTCCTATAACAAAAGTTTGGAATATGATCCAAAGAATAAAAAGTAAAAGCTCCAAGTCTAGTGTTCATCATCTCAACGATGGATGTCAGGTGTAGAGATTGCAAATAATCCAGGCGAAACAATTGCCAAAAACTCTTCGTCAGATAATTATGTACCTAAATTTCAAAGTTTCCAGAAAAGAGAAGAGAAAAATGAAATTAAATTCCCCTCTGGTAACCATGAAGGCTATAACGCTATGTTTACAATTGAGGAACTTCATGCTTCTCTCTCGAAAACTAACGGTTCTGCTGTAGGCCCTGATAATATCCATTCTCCACTTTTGAAAAATGTACCCGAATCTTCTCTAGGAATTCTATTACGCATATTCAACTGATTTTGGGCAAGAGAAGACTTTCCACCGTCAGGGCATAATGCCATCGGTATACCAGTAGCAAAGCCTGGTCGACTTTGGTCAAGAGAAAACTTTCCACCGTCCTGGCATAATGCCATCGGTATACCAGTATCAAAGCCTGGCCGTAACCATACAGACCCTGGTAATTATCGTCCAATTTCGCTGACTAGCTGTGTTTGTAAAACAATGGAACGCATGATAAATGATCGCCTTGTTTGGTACCTAGAAACTGAAAAGAAACTGGTTTCCGTAAAATAGAAGTACCATTGGCCATACCATTGACCATTTAGTCAGATTAGATTCCTATGTCAAGAATGCTTTCGCCAAGAATGAACATGTAGTTTCCATCTTTTTTGATTTAGAAAAAGCCTATGATACTACATGGAAATATGGGATTCTAAAAGACCTTCACACTATGGGATTAAAGGGCCGTTTACCCATTTTCATATCCAACTTTTTGAATGATAGACAATTCCAAGTTCGGTTGGGCACAACCATGTCTGATCATTTCGATCAAGATCAAGATGTCCCACAGGGCAGTATTTTGTCTACTACTGTTTAGTATGAAGATCAACAGCTTGGCGGAAGTTTTGAAAAATCAATTGATGGTTCACACTTTGTGGACGATTTCCACATTTCGTGCAGTGGAAAAAGTATACACAATATTGAGAGAACATTACAAATGTGTCTGAATTGAATTCAGAAATGGTGTTTAGAAAATGGCTTCAAATAATCCAGAATTAAGACAAATTGTATACACTTCTGCAGGAAATATTTCCAGCACAAAGATCCAGTACTAACATTAGATGAAACTCAAATCAAAGTGGTAAAATAGGTCAAATTCTTAGGAATGTTGTTTGACCACTGACTAACATTCAAATCGCATATACATTGTTTGAAAGCTAAGTGCACGAAAGCTCTTGATTTGCTGAAGGTAGCTGCCAACCATAAGTGGGGAGGAGATCAGCAAATGCTTCTCCATTTATATCGATCACTTGTTCATTCCAAACTTGATTATGGCTCTATTGTTTACAATGGTGCAAGCCAGTCAAACTTGGCAAAGCTAGATCCTATTCTCCATCAAGGATTAAGACTTTGCCTTGGAGCGTTCAGAACATACCCTAAAGAAAACTTGTATGTCGAAGCAGATGAATTTCCTTTAGAACTTCGAAGAATTAAACTATCATGGCAATATATCACTCGAATCCTGCATATAACTGTGTTTTCAAACCTCAGTTCGTGGATCTCTATTTGAAGAAACCCTCCATTATTCCACCTCTTAGAATTCGTATGAAATCACACATTGTAGCAGCAGGTATTAAAGGAATACTTACTTTATTTTATATAAGTTCCTATCACAAAGGTTAGACTCTTAAAGAAATATAACCAACTATTTTACTGTCGTTGAGGGCGATAACCTATTGTTTATATTACAATTTGTGAAGCCATGTTTCCGCTTTGAGGTCGATGTGGGCGCCGCCATGTGGCCTGAGGGATGACGTGACTGATGACGTCAGCATTCAGGACAAGGTCACGGCTAACGCCTGATCCAGGGACGTTCCCCGACATTTGAATTACTCTGGGTGCGAGTATTAATTCGAGGAAAATACTGGCACAGAAAATCCCACTGGGGTAATTCCTAAAAGGAAAGGATTTTAGGTTTTCTCCGCCAACTGAACAATTTCTTTCTCAAGATTTTCAACTGAGACTTGCCCGATTCAATTTGGACAAAATTTGAAGCTGAGCGTTAAACTAAAAGAGCGTTATCTGCAATTGTGCAATGATTTGAGTTAAACGACGATGCTTCTGCGTTTGTAAACATTTTCATGATCACACTTGAGCTACTAAAATCAACTAGAACGTCAGTGGATTTACTGGGTTCCTTCTCGTGCGAATTATCGGCATTATCAACACGATCAACCTTAAATCTCCATGACGTTGTGACGTTTTTAGATGAGTATACACTCACTTCCGCATCTAAAAACGTCACACAGTGGTGCCTGTCGACTACCAGGTGAAAGTTCGATATTCACTGCAGAAGCAAAAGCCACATTGTTGGCTTTAGAAGGTATTGGGTCCAGTAAAAAGAAAAAAATATATCATATTCTCAGATTCACTGTCATGCCTCCAAGCGATTAAAAGTGGAACTTCGACTCATCTCACTATCTTGGGTATTCTACAACTACATGACTGTAGATTTGATCAACAGATTGATTTTGGTTGCCTCGTCACGTTGGCATCATAGGTAATACTGAGGCTGATAGGGTGGCTATGGCAGCCCTAGATGATGAGGTTGATCCTGTTGTAATCCTATATAGCGATTTCAGACCCTCTATCTGTACTTATGTGAGGCGGCTGTTTCAATCTTTATGGGATGCTCTGAATAATAAACTTCAGGAGTTCAAAAAAAAACTGTAGGCTATACTCATCTGAACAGCCAGAAACGTTTCGACCAGACCATGATCAGGCGATCTAGAATCGGCCATACACGATTAACTCACGAGCATTTACTAAGAAGGAGCCAGTCCCAATGTGTATTCCATGCCATGACGATCTATATATTCACATGTGGCCACAAACAACAGGGCCATTTTTTCATTTTTTTTTTCTTCGGATTATTTGCCCTTGACAGCGCTGAGATCAACTTTACATAATGAATATCTGATCATGCACTGATTTACCCCTGGGTATTTTAATCGGGAAACTGTTCATTTAGTTATGCAGTAAACAGACGAGTTGTTTACCAGTTGGATGGTTGTCGATCTTTACATTTGCAAAACAGTTAAAAAATTTAGACGTCTGAAAAAGTTGGCGGGGGGGGGGAGGGGGGGGAGCTACAGCTCCGCGGCCCCTGTCAGTGGTTTTGCTGAGATGTCCGACATGGCTGAAAATTTCCGGCATAGCTCTCCATACCCCGTCACACTATTATGAGTCAATTTGGCTGAAAACTATCCAGGCGCGTTCACTACAAAAATACTTGTATTTCATTATATGAGAAAAATGATGAATTTATCCGATATTTGGATACGGCCCCTCAGCAATGCCATCGTTTATTCGCCAATGATTTTTTTTGGTATTATGTAGGATGTCTGGTTACTGTCGATCACATGTATGATAAAATATAGCATATTGACTAAAAATTGACAAAGTTATGGAAATTTTAGTACGCCTACCTCATTCTTTTAATTCACTAAGTTTTTTCCAGAGCCACCTCTTCAAACCCCGAAATCTCAGCTCTGACCGTGATACAAAATGGCAAACATGGTTTTCTGGTACTAGAAAGGTATATCTCTCAAAAAAAGATGCCAAACCTTAGCTTTACTCACAGGGGGGTGCAGTAAAAATCGATTTTAAGCCTCTATTGAGAATTGGCTACTAGACTATAAGGATGTATCAGTGATAATATTGTCTTCAAGCCATATATGATGATCCAATGTTATCGGTATACGCCCACACAACCGCACACATAACAATTCTGTTCGGAAATTTGAGAACTTTCAGGATGTCCAGACTGCAGGCTGTAGGCCTACATGCACCATGAACCATAAGAAAACAGCTTTGATTCTCAATCTGGGTTATTAATGATTTCTAGCTCTCCTAATGTTATCCAGTCTACTCAGATCCATGTTCTATTCTGACACATAGCATTCACTTGTGCTAGAAATATTACACCCTTAGGCCAAAAAAAAAAATATGTCTGTTTCCGATTACGGGCCAGAAAAAAATAGAGTAGGTAGGGCCAAAAAAAATTTTATTTTGAAAATAAATTTTATTTTGATGTCCAGTACTCCTGTCCCATATACAATGGTCTACAAATATATTCTTGATTGTATAACATTCCCACCCACTTTAACATATTCTCCCAGGACACATCCCCCCATATTTTCAGATATTCAAAAGATCTTATCCCCCAAAAGATAAAGGGGGGGTGGGGGGATACCCTCAAAATATATTGTTGGTATTTTTATCTCTACTGGATCCAGCAAATCTTGATATTTCAATAAGTTCTGCTGAAACCAGTTATTGTACTGATATTATGGAAATGAGAATTGCCAATAATGTGTTTGACTGTTGTTTACCACCAAAACGAGTATCGTTTTAATTTATTAACTTGATATGCAAAACAATATATTTCAAGGATTTCCGCCCAGAAATGATGAAATTTTTTTTTGTTGAAAAATACAAAATTCCATGTGGAATTTCAGTGCCTTCCATAGGGAGAGTGTACTTATTTTCTGGAAAAGCCTGAAGAAAAAATTGACATATACAACATAAAATGAAATGGGAAATTAATTTGAACATCATGGAGATTTGCACCTGCGACTAGCTAATTCGAACAATTTGAGAAACGAGACGCGATTCCTGACTGTACAACAGTACAATGATTTGAACAAGCCATTTCTCGAAAACAGAAGAATTATTACTTGCTTGAATCTTGCTTGGGTTTATTTCAATGCATTCATAATAAAACAAGTCGGGAAATTTTGGATTTTTTAGCCGAGAAATGGTACCGGTCGGTTAGACTTTGGCGGCGACTAGCTTTGACTGTGTCGTCGCCGATTTCGCTGAAAACGAACACCACTTGCAAGCTGCCGTGTCCGCTAAACACTGCTTTAACAAACGCCATTTCAAGCCATCAAATCAGTAGATTTCTTTCGAAGTTGATGGAGAATATGTTTAAAATTGTCCTGGTAAACATGATCAAGTCGACTGAAGCGTAATCGGGTTGCAGATTTCTCGAATCCCGACCTAGAAGTAGGTGCTTTATTTCCTGAAAAGATCGTCAACCTGCCGCCATGCCATGCGGTCAGCTCCAGTCACACTTTACGGTATGCTGACTGTGGCGCGCCGCTTTACGGTTGTTGTTGTTGTTGTCGTAAAACGCGGCCTTGGTAGATTTCGTTGGAATTTGCTGATAAAATTTTTAGAGTCGCACGATTTATCTAGACTCGGTCGGGTAACCGGAAACAGACATATTTTTTTTCTTGGCCTTGGGATCTGGTGATTCGAGACTGTAAATTCCTGGCTTGAGCATGCAGGTTAGGGAAAACCTCTCTCTAACAATGGAGGTAAAAAAGGTCATTTTTGTCCGATAAATTCAATGATATATCGAAGATAGAAACATCTGCCATAGGCAACCATGGATATATTTATCCGCATGGTATTGGATGGTATTGAATAAACAAATTGTCGTCTATCTAATTTGCAATAAACGACCTGTTTTGTTCTCTGCTAACAATTAGACTATGCACACTTTCATTCGAAAACCACTGTTCCGGCATGTAGCAATATTTAAAGTAAGTCGCCTGAAGATTTTGTAGCGTTATGATAAGTCAAACGTTATCAAGCAAAAACGACCTTTTTTACCTCCATTTTTAGAGAGAGGTTTTCCCTAACCTGTTAAGTAAATATCCCATTGCTTTTTTTTTTTTTTTTTTCCACTAATCGTTTCATTGAGTTATCAGTGTCTAGATAGTCTAAAATGGATAAAAACATCTGATTGTATATTCAGCAGGGATATTGTCCATGTTTACTTTGTACTGTGGTAACTCCTCGTTCTTTTTATCGACAAACTGAGCTGAGTTCTGATGGAATTATCTCACGTTACACCACTTCCAGCAAGCTAGAAAGTCGGCCGGATGAATGGATGGTATTTCCGCCCACATTTGGTGATCTGTCCGTAGCGAGACCTGCATGAGTGTCTATTACAATTTATTGCCATATTAGTTCCGTTAGTCTTGCTTGTAAAAAGATTTGAATCTCTGATGACTTGTACAATGTGTACGTAGGCTATATGTGATTATGCATTGATGTCATTCACCTAACTTCATCATTTGTCAATCTGTCTAACACCATTAGTGGCATTAGCTTCTTGAAGATGATGAAAGGTGACCTTCCATTGGTACATAGCGTCATATATTCTTCTCCACAATGCTGACATTACTTTCAATCATCGCGGATGTCATTCTCCCTCTACTTAGTGGCGCCCTAAGGTTGGTTAGCGTGAAATGAAAATGCTCTTATGGTCAATTCCATTGTCACGGGCACTATACATTCAAAGCACATTCTTGGTCAGTAAACTTCCCAGAATTTGAACAAAACTATTTTAAAACCATAATGTGAACTGAGATTAAATTTCTCCTGTGGATAAATACTTTCAGAGGGAATTTTCTAATGACTGACATCAGGCAATGAAACTAGGGGGTCATTTGCATACCGTCACGGACGCTACATGGAGAAATCACTATTTTTCAGACTGACTGGACACCCTGATGTATGCTCATCCAGGAAATTCTTTCCATGCAGTGTTTTAGAGTAGTGAATGCTTATCATGAATTCAAGTATTGTTTGTCTTTATTAAGATTATCTGCTCGCATCAAATTAATTCACCGTCACAGGCGCTGCAGGTTTCAAAATATATTGAAATTGGCCACATTTTTAGTGAAATTGTTGCAGAGCTAGTACAGGGGGTGCCACTGAGCATGAAGTCAATTTTTTCATATGTTTTCTTGTTTGTTCTCAACAGCGCATGGTACCTACTACACATTTGTATGAGAGTAATCAAGAAAATTGAAGCTTAAGAATTTGGGGGTGAAGTACCTATTCATGTAGAATTGACCTAAATGCTCCCTAATAAGGATTGGATTATGGATAATATTTGGATTATTCTCACAAACTGTGTCAGTTCACAAGAAAATTATCAAGGAGGAGTAGAGCAGAAAACTTGATCATGTGAGTTGTCTTCCAAATTATGACAACCTGGGAATTCATATATGGGCGATTCCATGTCACGTAAGTTACATGTTTGTGTCCCAAATCTTCACCTGTTATCACTTAAATGCCAATATCCTCCATTTGGAGATCTCCTGCAAACAAAATTATCTCCCTTGATCGCTGCGTCGATCGTCCGCCAGGTGGCGTGCACTCCGCGCATGTCCATCACTCTTTTTCCTTTGCAGTCTTGGTGACAAGACCTGTTTTGAAAGAGCTCCTGTAAACAGTAACTTTTGGATTGTTATAGACGCACTCTAGGGTTATTTTTTCTCTCCCGTAGTTCATTATGAACCAACGTAGTCGCCCAGCTATAAAGATTTATAGGAACGAATAATGTCGTCAGTTTTAACCAGTTAAAGACTTGCATTTTTCTTTGTTTTCAAAGGTGTGTTTACAGTCACCTATGGCGACGCAGTCAACTCTGGAGAGCGGCCATTGACCTGGCAAGATGTCCAGCTGAGAAGCAAGCTACTCAGGCCCTCTTCAACGACTTGGCTGTAAACGAAGTTCCTACCAGCAACTTATCGTTGAAAACGATACTGTTGCCAGTGGAATCTTCACAACAGTCCCGTGAAACAGTACAGATCACGGACAGAGGATCACAGCTCCACGGCGAAGAGCAGTACCCTGGAGCTACATTTTAAGACGGTGAACAAGTTACAGACCCAAGACGGCCTAGTTCAAGTTCACCGGAGAAGATGAGTTACGGACTCTATACCGGAGCCGTTACAACCACGGATCTGGGCAGACCTCGGATTACAGTTCCCGTTCATCCAAGTCTCCGCAACTCAAGAAAGACAAGTCTGCCAGCCGGGACCTGGTGGAGAACCGGGACCCGGGACAGAGCCGTACCCTGGGCCTTCAAGGACCTCGACACCTCAGAGCGCCGGGACTCCGACTGCAGAGCACCTCGGACCCGACCATCGGAGAGAGAGGTTACTTCCAGAGGCGGTACTACGGCCCGGAGCCGTACCGCGGGACAGAGAACGACACGGACCTATGAAGTTCGGACTTATCCAGTACGCCAAGAGTCTACGTCTCACCAGGAGTCCACACCTACAGACCACGGACTTTAGATCAGCATACGGGACCATGGCTCTGAGAGATCAGCCCAATGCAGAACTCCGAGACCCCGTCAAGCCAAGAGCCTTCCAAGGAATCACGGCCCTATCCAGAGATCACGGCCCTATCCAGGGAGCCGTACCACGGAACTGGAGACCTCACGGACCTATCCAGACCACCGTGACTCCGATACCGGAGCACCGCGGGAGGAAACTACAGCCCGGAGCCGTACCACGCACCCGGAGCCGTATCACGGAGCGGGATACCACACGGACCTATCCAGAGCCCCGAGAGTCTACACCTGAGAAGTCACGGACTCAAGCAGAACGGACTTATACAGATCACCGAGACTCCACATCCAAGGAGTCACGGACTTATGAGGAACGGACTCAGCCAGAACGCCGTGAGCCGGCATCTACTCCAGCTTGGACCCGTACAACGGAGCCATACCTCGGTACTACGGCAAGCAGATTTCGTAAACGAAGTCGCACACCGTTACAACGCCGAGATTCCTATCCTGTGCGTCATCATCGAGAGAGGGACCGTCCTAGACGTCGGACCCCTTCACCTAGTCCAGCCTACCGGAGTACCATAGGGACCATACCCCGGAGCGACCTTACAACAGACGAGGGAGAAGCCGTTCACCGGTTTCTCGTCAACAAGCATTGATGGCGAGGAGCGGACGTCTACCCACCATCACCGTAGCCCGGAGCATCGGGATAAAACGGAAGTCCAGAGATGAACAGGACTCGTAGATCACCATTCTGGACCTGCCCCCAAGGAACAGACTTCTGCTCCAGGGGTACCTTCCAAGGCAAGCCTGGTCAAGAAACACAGTCATCTCCAGGCTTCACAGCCCCTTACCAGGGTAGAGTTCCTTCATCGGAGACCCGTGAGATGACACGATATGAGGATCACGCACGACGTTCCACTTCCTCGGCATCCTCATCTCATACGGATTCACCTCCTACGTCGGGCGGAGGTAGAAGAATAAGACATGCTACCCTTCAAAGTCAGGATAGCGGCGGTACATACGTTGACTCCAGAGATGCCCAGACCGGTGGTCGGCGATGACAAGCAGCCTGATGACCTCGCCGGGAACGGAGAAAACTTACTACGACACCTCTTTACAGTTTTAACAAACCTTCTGAGGAGGAAGCTGCGCCAACCTGCGCACCATCTCCAGCATCAGCCAACCTATACGACGCACTGGATCGACAATTGGAGACTTCGTCATCTCTCCAGGAGCCCGGTCCTTACAGGGCTTACACTCTTCACGGAGACAATCCACCGTTCAGGGCCCGAAGTCTGAACCGGATCTTGACAGACTGTTGAACTTCACGAGGACACCACACCAGCGGGGGTACTTCAACAGAGGCAAGCCTGTGCTGTGGAAGATATGATGCTGACACAACACAGAATTACATCATACTCTGATTGGTTCCTGACGGCTATTTCCAAGGTGATTCAGGATCCAGACGTGAAGCATAGAGGGATCCTTGACCTTTTCACGGCCCAAGATGGAATTCTTCGGCGCCTTATCGACTCTAACAGAGGAGATCGCCACGGAGGTTTTTCTCCGGTCAGAACTCGGACAACCCAAGCTAGATGCTCAGAGTGGTGTTCTCCCTTACAAGGAAGGACAGTTCCAAGGTAAAGAGGGAATCTTCCGACCGGGACAGAGGCAACCTCGTCAGCCAGAATTGAGGTTTCTCAAGCTTCACCTTCAAACCACTAGTCATCCTTTCATCCTTCCCAAGCTTCGAGTCTTCACTCACCTGATTGTAGAACGGCGACCCTGATGATATAGAAAATCAGCGTCGAAGAAGTCAGTCCTTACGTGAGGTCTACTCCAAGTCCCGACACTTCATCTGACGATCATCCTCAATCTTCTAGGAGCCGGATCCTACTCCTCATCGGATATCTAGGACTCCACCTACACCCGACATCATGATCAGGGGAATCTATTTCGGGAGAAACGGCTAGTCGGTTTTGACTTAACCCGTTTTTCTTTGGGATGAGACATCCAGTCTACAGTGGGCAAGCCTAGTTTCACATTGAGGTCCCTTCCAAGGCCAAGTCAACACGGACCCGGACACTGGAATAGGACACGAGGATAAAGTCATCTCTAATCCGGAATGCGAATTAGGACTCCAGAACAGAACCTGGGACTTCAGCATTCATCGGGATGACAGTAGAGACCGGACCAGACGACGGAGCCGGACACTTACTGAGCATATTCGACTCTACAGGAGTTGGACTCCGACTCCCGATTGTCGTCACTTTTCGACGTTTCCAGAGGCCTTTTTCGATAGACATGCAACGCATCATCTTCCTTAGGGATATCTACGCTAAGAAGGCGGTCCCCCTTGGAGGTTGCGGTTGTACAACACATCAGCATTGATTACGAACGTTCAGTACGGTCGTCAGTTGCGTCAAGTTTGGGGGGGAGCAAGATTCCAGTCATTGTCTTCTAGAAACATCAACACTGGTCCTAGCAGCACGGTATCAGCAATACCATGTCACAACACCATGTGTTTCACATCACTTCAGGGTTCCCGCCGACAGCTTCCTCCAAGTCCTACAGGGTACTACAACCGGAAGATCACTTTTCCACGGAGGCAGCGGGACCCGCAACGGCCGAACCCCCACGTCTGCTACGGTCCAGAATTTCCTTGCAGACCAGGGTTTTTCTCCAGGACCAATTGTACAGACAATGACAGCAGCAAGTTACTATTTACTGTACAGTCGCATCAAGCCCGGAGAATGTACTATAGTAGAGGACCTGTGGCCAACACTGTTTCTGTTCCAGCAACAGCTGGTTTTTTCCTTCTGCATCTGTATCAGGACAGGGAATCTCAGTCAAGCAGTACACAGGGGTATCACTCAGCATCATCCAGGGTTGTCAAGTTCACCCACGGAATCGACTACATTCCAGCATTTCGGCTTTCCATGGTCTTCACCTTACAGTCTCGTCGAACACATCAATTACCACCCAAGGAGACCTGGATGTGGTACTAGGGCATTCATACGCCTGCCATTCAAACCAGTTCTACCAACTGTAGTCAAGATCCTGTCCTGCAAGACAGCTCCATGACAGTGTTCACTACGCAATCAGAGCATTGCGCAGTAGAACCTAGTTCCTTGACAGGGATGACAGACTGGTCAACCAGATCCTTTCATCCCATCCCGGATTTCGTCATTTAGAACGATTCCACACGTCAGGGACCAGACGTCCAAACACTGTACCAGATTCCAGCGCTAACAGATTTCGTGTACCTGCTGGAGGAGAAGAGGTTTTTTATATCCAGTCTGAGGCCTGGAGCACTCTTTATAGAACCGACAAGGGGTTCCAGCTATTCTTCTTCTTTCATCACTTCTAACAGACCCATCAGCGGACATCACTAGTTCATGATCACCGTCAGGGTTGAAGAAGACTGCCGACTGGTTTAACCAACTCGCCATCAACGATCCTTCTCCTTTATGGAGACATCGTCTCACAAGATTAGAGCCAGTGTGACGTCTGGGCCACTTTGGGGAAAACTTATCGTTGAACGATACTGTTGACACCTGCGCTTGGACGATCAATTCAACTCATACTGATTGCTATCTTCAGACATGTCTGTACAGACAGATAGGATGACTACACTGGACCTATAGCTACAGCCCAGGGTATAGTCTACCACTCCTATCAAAAAAGGGGGGGGGGGGCGCCGCTCAAGCAAGCAAGATCCCGACAATTCGGTAAGTATAGAAGACATACCATGCCGGAGACGAAGGGACTTCAAGGCATCACGATGGCATCTGATTATCTAGCCAAGTATGCGAGCAAACGGTAGGAACAGAGTCCACCTCTCGCCGCATTACTTGTAATACCTTGAGCTCCCTACGCTTCTATACGACACGGGAATTATCAGGATATTATTGAGCATATTAGATTTACAAAATCAGAACAGGGCGTGCTCCGCTTAATCCAAAAGCAAGTCACTAGGCCGGCTACCCAACCTCCTCTGTTGGGAGTCTGGCATTTAAGTGATAACAGGTGAAGATTTGGGACACAAACATTAAACATTTATAAATAATGTTGGTGTTTGTTACCAAATCAAACCTGTTATCAACGTTGATTTGCCCAACCCATCCTCCCCTCTTTTGCTCGGCCTTGACTCAAAACAGGTCTTGCTCAACATGGGAAAAAGAGTGATGGACATGCGCGGAGTGCACGCCACCTGGCGGACGATCGACGCAGCGATCAAGGGAGATAATTTTGTTTGCAGGAGATCTCCAAATGGAGGATATTGGCATTTAAGTGATAACAGGTTTGATTTGGTAACAAACACCAACATTATTTATAAATGTTTAATTTTCATTCCTGCTGGGGATGCATTTGTAACATCTGACACAATTAACAGCCATGACTAAACCAATAACAAAACAAATCACTTAAATAAAAGTATTTCTTATACTATGAATGGGTTTTTGATTAATTTCAGTCAAATTAATTAGCATCTGGGCTTAATTAAAAAAGTGTCACGTAAGTTACTCAGAGAATTAGGGCAGTTTTGGTTCATTTGACGTATGTTAAAAATTCTCTGATTCGGTTGAAAGAATCTTAAAAGTCCTCACCTATGGCGATAGCTTGAAGAATGAATTAGTAGCTATGTGTATAGTTGACATCAGTCATTTTGCCATATTTTACCACAACGGTTATAAAGATTGTTAACCAGTGTCACGTAAGTTACAAATGTGCGCCACGTAAGTTACATGGGATGGGTTTCTTGACTATTTATTCAAGAAATACTTGCAGAAATGTTTAGAAATTGAAAAATACAATGTACTTGTACAGGAATAACAATTTCTGGGATACTTAACTGTTCATTATTTTCTAATTAATTACCAAACTCATTATCATATTTTCAGTGAAAACATTGGAATTGACTGTCCTTAGACTGCAAGGACAGTTTATAATATCTTAATTGTATACTTAATAGTATGATGTGCTTTTGACAAAAAATTCTTCCTAGTTTACATGGTTTTGTTATATGTAACCTACGTGACAATTTTTGTAACTTACTTTACGTCCACAACTTCACTCGTCTAAATTTCTATTCAACTATTTGTTTTTTACCAAGTTAAGAGGTGTATGTTCCTAGTGGACATGAGGTAGTTTCATTGATGGAAGAGGTTTTTTACCCCTCAGCCTATTAGGCTGCAGGGTCTTGTCGTTGGCATGTACGTCCGGTCGTACGGTCGTCCGGTCGTCCGGTCGTCAACAATTCTTGTGATCGATCTAGAAACCGAACCATTGCTTCTAGAGACTTCAAATTTGGGTGGTCAACAACAAGCCTATTGAATCTGGACCCGATTGGTTGGAAACTTTGGCGGCCATCTTTAATTTATGCGAAACCATCACAGCTTTCTCTTTATCAAGCTTTCTTTAGAACGACTTACCCTAGGCACAGCAAACTTGCCGTGCACATCCATATGCTCATGACCCAGAACCCTATTGAATCTGGACCCGATTGGGTGGAAACTTTGGCGGCCGTCTTTAATTTATGCGAAACCATGAATCTTGTGTATCTCGGAACCCATTTTGCTGTTCAGTGTGAAACTTTGTAGAGATTATCGATACATCAAGAAACTTTGAAAGAATGACCAAACCAGTTTTCCTGATTAGGTGAAAGCCTTGGTGGCCATCTTTAATTTATGCAGAATCTTTAATGATGTATTTCTTTGATACCATTGAAGTGTTCTATACGAAAGTTGGTATACAGCATCGATGTATCAAGAGACTGGACTTGCACTGAATAACCACATCAATTCTTCTGAGAGGCGGGAAGGATGGCCGGCCATTTTTAATTTATGCAAAATCATTAATGATCTCTATCTCTGATACCGTTTAAGTGCTCGAAATAAAATTTGATAAACATCATCGATGCAGCAAGAGACTTATGATGAATGACAGAACTGGTTTCTCTGATTGGGTGAAAATCTTGGTGGCCATCTTTAATTTATGCAAAATCTTTAATGATGTATATCTCGAATACCATTTAAGTGTTCTATATGAAACTTGGTTTACAGCATTGATGTATCAAGACACTCACAATGAAGATCAGTTCCTCTGAATGAC